>JANJGN010002271.1:0-78818 GCA_026770705.1 Isurus oxyrinchus
GACCCCCCAAACATCAACAAAACCGGTCAGACCCCAAAATACCAGTAAAACACATAGACCCAGCGCCTGAAAACACATCAGACCCTCAAACACTAACTAAACCCATCAGACCCCTAAACACCATCAAAACCCATCAGACTCTCAAACACCAACAAAACCCATCACACCCTCCAACACAATGAACAACCCATCAGACCCTCAAACACCAACAAAACCCATCAGACCCCCAAACACCAAGCATACCCCATCAGACCCCAAAACAACAACAAAACCCATCAGACCCCAAAACACCAACAAAAGCCCATCGGACCCCAAACACCAACAAAACCCATCAGACCCCCAAACACCAACAGAACCCATCAACCCTCAAACACCTGAAAACCTATCTGGACCTCCCAAACACCAACAAAACGCAGCAGACACCCAAACACCAACAAAACCCATCAGACCCCCAAACACCAACAAAACCCCATCAGATCCCCAAACACGAACAAAACCCCATCAGACCCTCAAACACCAACAAAACCCATCACACCCTCCAACACATGAAAAACCCATCAGACCCTCAAACACCAACAAAACCCATCAGACCCCCAAACACCAAGCATACCCCATCAGACCCCAAACAACAACAAAACCCATCAGACCCCAAAACACCAACAAAAAGCCCCATCGGATCCCAAAACACCAACAGAACCCATCAAAGGTCAAACACCTGAAAAACCCATCAGACCTCCAAACACCAACAAAACGCAGCAGACCCCCAAACACCAACAAAACCCATCAGACCCCCAAACACCAACAAAACCCCATCAGATCCCCAAACACGAACAAAACCCATCAGACCCCCAAACACCAACAAAAAACCATCAGACCCCCAAACACTTAACAAAACACAGCAGACCCCAAAAACCAACAAAACCCATCAGACCCCTTAAACACCAACAAAACCACATCGGAACCCAAACACCAACAAAACCACATCGGACCCCAAACAACCAACAAAACCCATCAGACCCCCAAACAACAACAAAACCCATCAGACGCTCAAACACCAACAAAACCATCAGATCCCCAAAACACCAACAAAACCCATCAGACCCTCAAACACCAACAAAACCCATCAGACCCTCAAACACCAACAAAACCCATCAGACCCCTAAACACCAACAAAACCCCATCAGACCCCAAAACACCAACAAAACCCATCAGACCCCCAAACACCAACAAAACCCATCAGACCCGGAAACACCCACAAAAACCCATCAGACCCCTGAACACCAACAAAACCCCATCAGACCCCCAAACACTAACAAAACCCATCAGACCCACAAACACTAACAAAACCCATCAGACCCCTAAACACCAACAAAACCCATCAGACCCTCAAACACCAACAAAACCCATCAGACCCTCAAACACCAACAAAACCCATCAGACACTCAAACACCAACAAAACCCATCAGACCCCCAAACACTAACAAAACCCACCAGACCCCAAACACCAACAAAACCCATCAGACCCCCAAACACCAACAAAACCCATCAGACCCCCAAACACCAACAAAACCCACCAGACCCCAAACAGCAACAAAACCCATCAGACCCCCCAAACACCAACAAAACCCATCAGACCCTCAAACACCAACAAAACCCATCAGACCCTCAAACACCAACAAAACCCATCAGACCCCTAAACACCAACAGAACCCCATCAGACCCCAAAAACCACCAACAAAACCCATCAGACCCCAAACACCAACAAAACCCTCAGACCCGCAAACACACACAAAACCCATCAGACCCCTGAACACCAACAAAACCCCATCAGACCCCCAAATCACTAACAAAACCCATCAGACCCTCAAACACCAACAAAACCCCATCAGACCCTCAAACACCAACAAGACCCATCAGACCCCCAAACATCAAGGAATACCCCATCAGACCCTCAAACACCAACAAAACCCATCAGACCCCCAAAACACCAACAAACCCCATCAGACCCCCAAACACCAACAAAACCCATCAGACCCCCAAACACCAAGAAAACCCATCAGACCCCAAACACCAACAAAACCCCATGAGACCCCCAAACACCAACAAAAACCCATCAGACCCTCAAACACCTGAAAAAACCCATCAGACCCCAAACACCAACAAAACCCCATGAGACTCCCAAACACCAACAAAACCCATTCAGACCCTCAAACACCTGAAAAACCCATCAGACCCCAAACACCAATAAAACCCCATCAGACCCCAAAACACCAACAAAACCCATCAGACCCCCAAACACCAACAAAACCCACCAGACCCCAAACACCAACAAAACCCATCAGACCCCCAAACACCAACCAAACCCATCATACCCTCAAACACCAACAAAACCCATCAGACCCCAAAACACCAACAAAACCCCATCAGACCCTCAAACACCAACAAAATCCCATCAGACCCCTAAACACGAACAAAAAACCATCAGACCCCAAAACACCAACAAAACCCATCAGAACCCCAAACACCAAGAAAACCCATCAGACCCTCAAACACCAACAAAACCCATCAGTCCCCTAAACACCAGCAAAACCACATCAGACCCCCAAACACCAACAAAACCCCATGAGACCCCCAAACACCAACAAAACACATCAGACCCTCAAACACCTGAAAAACCCATCAGACCCCAAACACCAATAAAACCCCATCAGACCCCAAAACACCAACAAAACCCATCAGACCCCAAATACCAACAATACCCCATCAGACCCCAAACCACCAACAAAACCCATCAGACCCCAAACACCACCAAAATCCATCAGACCCCCAAAACACCAACAAAACCCATCAGACCCCCAAACATCAACAAAACCCGTCAGACCCCAAAATACCAGTAAAACACATAGAACCCAGCGCCCTGAAAAACACATCAGACCCTCCAAACACTAACAAAACCCATCAGACCCCTAAACACCAACAAAACCCATCAGACCCTCAAACACCAACAAAACCCATCACACCCCTCCAACACATGAAAAACCCATCAGACCCTCAAACACCAACAAAACCCATCAGACCCCCAAACACCAAGCATACCCCATCAGACCCCAAAACAACAACAAAACACATCAGACCCCAAAAACACCAACAAAAGCCCATCGGATCCCAAACACCAACAAAAACCCATCAGACCCCCAAACACCAACAGAACCCATCAACCGTCAACACCTGAAAAACCCATCAGACATCCAAACACCAACAAAAACGCAGCAGACCCCCAAACACCAACAAAACCCATCAGACCCCCAAACACCAACAAAAACCCCATCAGATCCCCAAACACGAACAAAACCCATCAGACCCCCAAACACCAACAAAAACCATCAGACCCCCAAACACTAACAAGACACAGAAGACACAGCAGACACCAAAAACCAACAAAACCCATCAGACCCCTTAAACACCAACAAAACCACATCGGAACCCAAACACCAAAAAAACCACATCGGACCCCAAACACCAACAAAACCCATCAGACCACCAAACAACAACAAAACCCATCAGACGCTCAAACACCAACAAAACCATCAGATCCCCAAACACCAACAAAACCCCATGAGTCCCCCAAACACCAACAAAACCCATCAGACCCTCAAACACCTGAAAAACCCATCAGACCCCAAACACCAACAAAACCCCATGAGACCCCCAAACACCAACAAAACCCATCAGACCCTCAAACACCTGAAAAACCCATCAGACCCCAAACACCAATAAAACCCCATCAGACGCCAAAACACCAACAAAACCCATCAGACCCACAAACACCAACCTAACCCATCATACCCTCAAACACCAACAAAACCCATCAGACCCTCAAACACCAACAAAACCCATCAGACCCTCAAACACCAACAAAACCCCATCAGACCCCTAAACACCAACAAAACCCCATCAGACCCCAAAACACCAACAAAACCCATCAGAACCCCAAACACCAACAAAACCCATCAGACCCTCAAACACCAACAAAACCCATCAGTCCCCTAAACACCAACAAAACCCCATCAGACCCCCAAACACCAACAAAACCCCATGAGACCCCCAAACACCAACAAAACACATCTGACCCTCAAACACCTGAAAAACCCATCAGACCCCAAACACCAATAAAACACCATCAGACCCCAAAACACCAACAAAACCCATCAGACCCCCAAATACCAACAATACCCATCAGACCCCAAACTACCAACAAAACCCATCAGACCCCAAAAACCACCAAAATCCATCAGACCCCCAAACACCAACAAAACCCATCAGACCCCCAAAAATCAACAAAACCCGTCAGACCCCAAAATACCAGTAAAACACATAGACCCAGCGCCTGAAAAACACATCAGACCCTCAAACACTAACAAAACCCATCAGACCCCTAAACACCATCAAAACCCATCAGACCCTCAAACACCAACAAAACCCATCACACCCTCCAACACATGAAAAACCCATCAGACCCTCAAACACCAACAAAACCCATCAGACCCCCAAACACCAAGCATACCCCATCAGACCCCAAAACAACAACAAAACCCATCAGACCCCAAAACACCAACAAAAGCCCATCGGACCCCAAACACCAACAAAACCCATCAGACCCACAAACACCAACAGAACCCATCAACCCTCAAACACCTGAAAAACCCATCAGACCTCCAAACACCAACAAAACGCAGCAGACACCCAAACACCAACAAAACCCATCAGACCCCCAAACACCAACAAAACCCCATCAGATCCCCAAACACGAACAAAACCCATCAGACCCCCAAACACCAACAAAAACCATCAGACCCCCAAACACTAACAAAACACAGCACACCCCAAAAACCAACAAAACCCCATCAGACCCCTTAAACACCAACAAAACCACCTCGGAACCCAAACACCAACAAAACCACATCGGACCCCAAACACCAACAAAACGCATCAGACCCCCAAACAACAACAAAACCCATCAGACCCTCAAACACCAACAAAACCATCAGACCCCCAAACACCAACAAAACCATCAGACCCCCAAACACCAACAAAACCCATCAGACCCTCAAACACCAACAAAACCACATCAGACACTCAAACACCAACAAAACCCATCAGACCCCCAAACAGCAACAAAACCCATCAGACCCCAAACACCAACAAAACCCATCAGACCCCCAAACACCAACAAAACCCATCAGACCCCCAAACACCAACAAAACCCATCAGACCCTCAAACACCAACAAAACCCATCAGACCCTCAAACACCAACAAAACCCATCAGACCCCTAAACACCAACAACACCCCATCAGACCCCAAAAAACCAACAGAACCGATCAGACCCCCAAACACCAACAAAACCCATCAGACCCTCAAACACCAACAAAATGCATCAGACCCCTAAACACCAACAAAACCCCATCAGACCCCCAAACACTAACAAAACCCATAAGACCCTCAAACACCAACAAAACCCATCAGACCCCCAAGCAACAACAAAACCCACCAGACCCCAAACACCAACAAAACCCATCAGACAACGACACACCAACAAAACCCATCAGACCCACAAACACCTGAAAAACACGTCAGACCCTCAAACACTCACAAAACCCATCAGACCCCTAAACACCAACAAAACCCCATCAGACCCGAACACACCAACAAAACCCATCAGACCCCCAAAGACCAACAAAACCCATCAACCCTCAAACACCTGAAAAACCCATCAGACCCCCAAACACCAGCAAAACCCATCAGACCCTCAAACACCAACAAAACCCATCAAACGCCTAAACACCAACAAAACGCCATCGGACCTCCAAACACCAACAAATCCCAACAGACCCTCAAACACCAACAAAACCCATCAAACACCTAAACACCAGCAAAACCCCATCAGACCCCCAAACACCAACAAAACCCATCAGACCCCCAAACACCAACAGAACCCATCAACACTCAAACACCTCAAAAAGCCATCAGACCCCCAAACACCAACAAAACCCATCAGACCCTCAAACACCAACAAAACCCATCAGACCCCCAAACACCAACAAAACCCATCAGACCCTCAAACACCAACAAAACCCATCAGAACCCCAAGAAAGAACAAAACCCACCAGACCCCAAACACCAACAGAACCCATCAGACCCCCAAACACCAACAAAACCCACCAGACCCCAAACACCAACAAAACCCATCAGACCCTCAAACACCAACAAAACCCATCAGACCCCCAAACACCAACAAAACCCATCAGACCCTCAAACACCAACAAAACCCATCAGACCCCCAAACACCAACAAAACCCATCAGACCCTCAAACACCAACAAAACCCATCATAACCCCAAGAAAGAAGAAAACCCACCAGACCCCAAACACCAACAGAACCCATCAACACTCAAACACCTCAAAAAGCCATCAGACCCCCAAACACCAACAAAACCCATCAGACCCTCAAACACCAACAAAACCCATCAGACCCCCAAACACCAACAAAACCCATCAGACCCCCAAACACCAACAAAACCCCATCAGATCCCCAAACACGAACAAAACCCATCAGACCCCCAAACACCAACAAAAACCATCAGACCCCCAAACACTAACAAAACACAGCAGACCCCAAAAACCAACAAAACCCCATCAGACCCCTTAAACACCAACAAAACCACCTCGGAACCCAAACACCAACAAAACCACATCGGAATCCAAACACCAACAAAACCAAATCGGACCCCAAACACCAACAAAATCCATCAGACAACGAAACACCAACAAAACCCATCAGACCCACAAACACCTGAAGAACACATCAGACCCTCAAACACTAACAAAACCCATCATACCCCTAAACACCAACAAAACCCCATCAGACCCCAACACACCAACAAAACCCATCAGACCCCCAAACACCAACAAAACCCATCAGACCCCAAACACCAACAAAACCCCATGAGACGCCCAAACACCAACAAAACCCATCAGACCCTCAAACACCTGAAAAACCCATCAGACCCCAAACACCAACAAAACCCCATGAGACCGCCAAACACCAACAAAACCCATCAGACCCTCAAACACCTGAAAAACCCATCAGACCCCAAACACCAATAAAACCCCATCAGACCCCAAAACACCAACAAAACCCATCAGACCCCCAAACACCAACAAAACCCACCAGACCCCAAACACCAACAAAACCCATCAGACCCCCAAACACCAACCAAACCCATCATACCCTCAAACACCAACAAAACACATCTGACCCCAAAACACCAACAAAACCCATCAGACCCTCAAACACCTGAAAAACCCATCAGACCCCAAACACCAACAAAACCCCATGAGACCCCCAAACACCAACAAAACCCATCAGACCCTCAAACACCTGAAAAACCCATCAGACCCCAAACACCAATAAAACCCCATCAGACGCCAAAACACCAACAAAACCCATCAGACCCCCAAACACCAACCTAACCCATCATACCCTCAAACACCAACAAAACCCATCAGACCCTCAAACACCAACAAAACCCATCAGACCCTCAAACACCAACAAAACCCCATCAGACCCCTAAACACCAACAAAACCCCATCAGACCCCAAAACACCAACAAAACCCATCAGAACCCCAAACACCAACAAAACCCATCAGACCCTCAAACACCAACAAAACCCATCAATTCCCTAAACACCAACAAAACCCCATCAGACCCCCAAACACCAACAAAACCCCATGAGACCCCCAAACACCAACAAAACACATCTGACCCTCAAACACCTGAAAAACCCATCAGACCCCAAACACCAATAAAACCCCATCAGACCCCAAAACACCAACAAAACCCATCAGACCCCCAAATACCAACAATACCCATCAGACCCCAAACTACCAACAAAACCCATCAGACCCCAAAAACCACCAAAATCCATCAGACCCCCAAACACCAACAAAACCCATCAGACCCCCAAAAATCAACAAAACCCGTCAGACCCCAAAATACCAGTAAAACACATAGACCCAGCGCCTGAAAAACACATCAGACCCTCAAACACTAACAAAACCCATCAGACCACTAAACACCATCAAAACCCATCAGACCCTCAAACACCAACAAAACCCATCACACCCTCCAACACATGAAAAACCCATCAGACCCTCAAACACCAACAAAACCCATCAGACCCCCAAACACCAAGCATACCCCATCAGACCCCAAAACAACAACAAAACCCATCAGACCCCAAAACACCAACAAAAGCCCATCGGACCCCAAACACCAACAAAACCCATCAGACCCACAAACACCAACAGAACCCATCAACCCTCAAACACCTGAAAAACCCATCAGACCTCCAAACACCAACAAAACGCAGCAGACACCCAAACACCAACAAAACCCATCAGACCCCCAAACACCAACAAAACCCCATCAGATCCCCAAACACGAACAAAACCCATCAGACCCCCAAACACCAACAAAAACCATCAGACCCCCAAACACTAACAAAACACAGCACACCCCAAAAACCAACAAAACCCCATCAGACCCCTTAAACACCAACAAAACCACCTCGGAACCCAAACACCAACAAAACCACATCGGACCCCAAACACCAACAAAACGCATCAGACCCCCAAACAACAACAAAACCCATCAGACCTCAAACACCAACAAAACCATCAGACCCCCAAACACCAACAAAACCATCAGACCCCCAAACACCAACAAAACCCATCAGACCCTCAAACACCAACAAAACCACATCAGACACTCAAACACCAACAAAACCCATCAGACCCCCAAACAGCAACAAAATCCATCAGACCCCAAACACCAACAAAACCCATCAGACCCCCAAACACCAACAAAACCCATCAGACCCCCAAACACCAACAAAACCCATCAGACCCTCAAACACCAACAAAACCCATCAGACCCTCAAACACCAACAAAACCCATCAGACCCCTAAACACCAACAACACCCCATCAGACCCCAAAAAACCAACAGAACCGATCAGACCCCCAAACACCAACAAAACCCATCAGACCCTCAAACACCAACAAAATGCATCAGACCCCTAAACACCAACAAAACCCCATCAGACCCCCAAACACTAACAAAACCCATAAGACCCTCAAACACCAACAAAACCCATCAGACCCCCAAGCAACAACAAAACCCACCAGACCCCAAACACCAACAAAACCCATCAGACAACGACACACCAACAAAACCCATCAGACCCACAAACACCTGAAAAACACGTCAGACCCTCAAACACTCACAAAACCCATCAGACCCCTAAACACCAACAAAACCCCATCAGACCCGAACACACCAACAAAACCCATCAGACCCCCAAAGACCAACAAAACCCATCAACCCTCAAACACCAGAAAAACCCATCAGACCCCCAAACACCAGCAAAACCCATCAGACCCTCAAACACCAACAAAACCCATCAAACGCCTAAACACCAACAAAACGCCATCGGACCCCCAAACACCAACAAATCCCAACAGACCCTCAAACACCAACAAAACCCATCAAACACCTAAACACCAGCAAAACCCCATCAGACCCCCAAACACCAACAAAACCCATCAGACCCCCAAACACCAACAGAACCCATCAACACTCAAACACCTCAAAAAGCCATCAGACCCCCAAACACCAACAAAACCCATCAGACCCTCAAACACCAACAAAACCCATCAGACCCCCAAACACCAACAAAACCCATCAGACCCTCAAACACCAACAAAACCCATCAGAACCCCAAGAAAGAACAAAACCCACCAGACCCCAAACACCAACAGAACCCATCAACACTCAAACACCTCAAAAAGCCATCAGACCCCCAAACACCAACAAAACCCATCAGACCCTCAAACACCAACAAAACCCATCAGACCCCCAAACACCAACAAAACCCATCAGACCCCCAAACACCAACAAAACCCCATCAGATCCCCAAACACGAACAAAACCCATCAGACCCCCAAACACCAACAAAAACCATCAGACCCCCAAAACACTAACAAAACACAGCAGACCCCAAAAACCAACAAAACCCCATCAGACCCCTTAAACACCAACAAAACCACCTCGGAACCCAAACACCAACAAAACCACATCGGACCCCAAACACCAACAAAACCCATCAGACCCCCAAACAACAACAAAACCCATCAGACCCTCAAACACCAACAAAACCATCAGACCCCCAAACTCCAACAAAACCATCAGACCCCCAAACACCAACAAAACACATCAGACCCTCAAACACCAACAAAACCACATCAGACACTCAAACACCAACAAAACCCATCAGACCCCCAAACAGCAACAAAACCCATCAGACCCCAAACACCAACAAAACCCATCAGACCCCCAAACACCAACAAAACCCATCAGACCCCCAAACACCAACAAAACCCATCAGACCCTCAAACACCAACAAAACCCATCAGACCCTCAAACACCAACAAAACCCATCAGACCCCTAAACACCAACAACACCCCATCAGACCCCAAAAAACCAACAGAACCGATCAGACCCCCAAACACCAACAAAACCCATCAGACCCTCAAACACCAACAAAACGCATCAGACCCCTAAACACCAACAAAACCCCATCAGACCCCCAAACACTAACAAAACCCATAAGACCCTCAAACACCAACAAAACCCATCAGACCCCCAAGCAACAACAAAACCCACCAGACCCCAAACACCAACAAAACCCATCAGACAAGGACACACCAACAAAACCCATCAGACCCACAAACACCTGAAAAACACGTCAGACCCTCAAACACTCACAAAACCCATCAGACCCCTAAACACCAACAAAACCCCATCAGACCCCAACACACCAACAAAACCCATCAGACCCCCAAACACCAACAAAACCCATCAACCCTCAAACACCTGAAAAACCCATCAGACCCCCAAACACCAGCAAAACCCATCAGACCCTCAAACACCAACAAAACCCATCAAACGCCTAAACACCAACAAAACGCCATCGGACCCCCAAACACCAACAAAACCCATCAGACCCTGAAACACCAACAGAACCCATCAACACTCAAACACCTCAACAAGCCATCAGACCCCCAAACACCAACAAAACCCAGCAGACCCTCAAACACCAACAGAACCCATCAGACCCTCAAACACCAACAAAACCCATCAGACCCCCAAACACCAACAAAACCCATCAGAAACTCAAACACCAACAAAACCCATCAGAACCCCAAGAAAGAACAAAACCCACCAGACCCCAAACACCAACAAACCCCATCAGACCCCCAAACACCAACAAAACCCATCAGACAACGAAACACCAACAAAACCCATCAGACCCACAAACACCTGAAGAACACATCAGACCCTCAAACACTAACAAAACCCATCATACCCCTAAACACCAACAAAACCCCATCAGACCCCAACACACCAACAAAACCCATCAGACCCCCAAACACCAACAAAACCCATCAGACCCCTAAACACCAACAAAACCCCATGAGATGCCCAAACACCAACAAAACCCATCAGACCCTCAAACACCTGAAAAACCCATCAGACCCCAAACACCAACAAAACCCCATGAGACCCCCAAACACCAACAAAAACCATCAGACCCTCAAACACCTGAAAAACCCATCAGACCCGAAACACCAATAAAACCCCATCAGACCCCAAAACACCAACAAAACCCATCAGACCCCCAAACACCAACAAAACCCACCAGACCCCAAACACCAACAAAACCCATCAGACCCCCAAACACCAACCAAACCCATCATACCCTCAAACACCAACAAAACACATCTGACCCCAAAACACCAACAAAACCCATCAGACCCTCAAACACCAACAAAACCCCATCAGACCCCTAAACACGAACAAAAAACTATCAGACCCCAAAACACCAACAAAACCCATCAGAACCCCAAACAACAAGAAAACCCATCAGACCCTCAAATACCAACAAAACCCATCAGACCCTCAAACACCAACAAACCCCCATCAGACCCCTAAACACCAACAAAACCCTATCAGACCCCAAAACACCAACAAAACCCATCAGTACCCCAAACACCAACAAAACCCATCAGACCCTCAAACACCAACAAAACCCATCAGTCCCCTGAACACCAACAAAAACCCATCAGACCCCCAAACACCAACAAAACCCCATGAGACCCCCAAACACCAACAAAACACATCAGACCCTCAAACACCTGAAAAACCCATCAGACCCCAAACACCAATAAAACCCCATCAGACCCCAAAACACCAACAAAACCCATCAGACCCCCAAATACCAACAATACCCATCAGACCCCAAACTACCAACAAAACCCATCAGACCCCAAACACCACCAAAATCCATCAGACCCCCAAACACCAACAAAACCCATCAGACCCCCAAACATCAACAAAACCCGTCAGACCCCAAAATACCAGTAAAACACATAGACCCAGCGCCTGAAAAACACATCAGACCCTCAAACACTAACAAAACCCATCAGACCCCTAAACACCAAAAAAACCCATCAGACCCTCAAACACCAACAAAACCCATCACACCCTCCAACACATGAAAAACCCATCAGACCCTCAAACACCAACAAAACCCATCAGACCCCCAAACACCAAGCATACCCCATCAGACCCCAAAACAACAACAAAACCCATCAGACCCCAAAACACCAACAAAAGCCCATCGGACCCCAAACACCAACAAAACCCATCAGACCCCCAAACACCAACAGAACCCATCAACCCTCAAACACCTGAAAAACCCATCAGACCTCCAAACACCAACAAAACGCAGCAGACACCCAAACACCAACAAAACCCATCAGACCCCCAAACACCAACAAAACCCCATTAGATCCCCAAACACGAACAAAACCCATCAGACCCCCAAACACCAACAAAAACCATCAGACCCCCAAACACTAACAAAACACAGCAGACCCCAAAAACCAACAAAACCCCATCAGACCCCTTAAACACCAACAAAACCACATCGGAACCCAAACACCAACAAAACCACATCGGACCCCAAACACCAACAAAACCCATCAGACCCCCAAACAACAACAAAACCCATCAGACCCTCAAACACCAACAAAACCATCAGACCCCCAAACACCAACAAAACCATCAGACCCCCAAACACCAACAAAACCCATCAGAGCCTCAAACACCAACAAAACCACATCAGACACTCAAACACCAACAAAACCCATCAGACCCCCAAACAGCAACAAAACCCATCAGACCCCAAACACCAACAAAACCCATCAGACCCCCAAACACCAACAAAACCCATCAGACCCCCAAACACCAACAAAACCCATCAGACCCTCAAACACCAACAAAACCCATCAGACCCTCAAACACCAACAAAACCCATCAGACCCTCAAACACCAACAAAACCCATCAGACCCCTAAACACCAACAACACCCCATCAGACCCCAAAAAACCAACAAAACCCATCAGACCCCCAAACACCAACAAAACCCATCAGACCCTCAAACACCAACAAAACGCATCAGACCCCTAAACACCAACAAAACCCCATCAGACCCCCAAACACTAACAAAACCCATAAGACCCTCAAACACCAACAAAACCCATCAGACCCCCAAGCAACAACAAAACCCACCAGACCCCAAACACCAACAAAACCCATCAGACAACGACACACCAACAAAACCCATCAGACCCACAAACACCTGAAAAACACGTCAGACCCTCAAACACTCACAAAACCCATCAGACCCCTAAACACCAACAAAACCCCATCAGACCCCAACACACCAACAAAACCCATCAGACCCCCAAACACCAACAAAACCCATCAACCCTCAAACACCTGAAAAACCCATCAGACCCCCAAACACCAGCAAAACCCATCAGACCCTCAAACACCAACAAAACCCATCAAACGCCTAAACACCAACAAAACGCCATCGGAACCCCAAACACCAACAAATCCCAACAGACCCTCAAACACCAACAAAACCCATCAAACACCTAAACACCAGCAAAACCCCATCAGTCCCCCAAACACCAACAAAACCCATCAGACCCCCAAACACCAACAGAACCCATCAACACTCAAACACCTCAAAAAGCCATCAGACCCCCAAACACCAACAAAACCCAGCAGACCCTCAAACACCAACAAAACCCATCAGACCCTCAAACACCAACAAAACCCATCAGACCCCCAAACACCAACAAAACCCATCAGACCCTCAAACACCAACAAAACCCATCAGAACCCCAAGCAACAACAAAACCCACCAGACCCCAAACACCAACAAAACCCATCAGACCCCCAAACACCAACAAAACCCATCAGACAACGAAACAACAACAAAACCCATCGGACCCACAAACACCTGAAGAACACATCAGACCCTCAAACACTAACAAAACCCATCATACCCCTAAACACCAACAAAACCCCTTCAGACCCCAACACACCAACAAAACCCATCAGACCCCCAAACACCAACAAAACCCATCAGACCCCAAACACCAACAAAACCCCATGAGACCCTCAAACACCAACAAAACCCATCAGACCCTCAAACACCTGAAAAACCCATCAGACCCCAAACACCAACAAAACCCCATGAGACCCCGAAACACCAACAAAACCCATCAGACCCTCAAACACCTGAAAAACCCATCAGACCCCAAACACCAATAAAACCCCATCAGACCCCAAAACACAAACAAAACCCATCAGACCCCCAAACACCAACAAATCCCACCAGACCCCAAACACCAACAAAACCCATCAGACCCCCAAACACCAACCAAACCCATCATACCCTCAAACACCAACAAAACCCATCAGACCCCAAAACACCAACAAAACCCATCAGACCCTCAAACACCAACAAAACCCCATCAGACCCCTAAACACGAACAAAAAACCATCAGACCCCAAAACACCAACAAAACCCATCAGAACCCCAAACAACAAGAAAACCCATCAGACCCTCAAACACCAACAAAACCCATCAGTCCCCTAAACACCAGCAAAACCACATCAGACCCCCAAACACCAACAAAACCCCATGAGACCCCCAAACACAAACAAAACACATCAGACCCTCAAACACCTGAAAAACCCATCAGACCCCAAACACCAATAAAACCCCATCAGACCCCAAAACACCAACAAAACCCATCAGACCCCCAAATACCAACAATACCCATCAGACCCCAAACCACCAACAAAACCCATCAGACTCCAAACACCACCAAAATCCATCAGACCCCCAAACACCAACAAAACCCATCAGACCCCCAAACATCAACAAAACCCGTCAGACCCCAAAATACCAGTAAAACACATAGACCCAGCGCCTGAAAAACACATCAGACCCTCAAACACTAACAAAACCCATCAGACCCCTAAACACCAACAAAACCCATCAGACCCTCAAACACCAACAAAACCCATCACACCCTCCAACACATGAAAAACCCATCAGACCCTCAAACACCAACAAAACCCATCAGACCCCCAAACACCAAGCATACCCCATCAGACCCAAAACAACAACAAAACCCATCAGACCCCAAAACACCAACAAAAGCCCATCGGATCCCAAACACCAACAAAACCCATCAGACCCCCAAACACCAACAGAACCCATCAACCCTCAAACACCTGAAAAACCCATCAGACCTCCAAACACCAACAAAACGCAGCAGACCCCCAAACACCAACAAAACCCATCAGACCCCCAAACACCAACAAAACCCCATCAGATCCCCAAACACGAACAAAGCCCATCAGACCCCCAAACACCAACAAAAACCATCAGACCCCCAAACACTAACAAAACACAGCAGACCCCAAAAACCAACAAAACCCATCAGACCCCTTAAACACCAACAAAACCACATCGGAATCCAAACACCAACAAAACCAAATCGGACCCCAAACACCAACAAAACCCATCAGACCCCCAAACAACAACAAAACCCATCAGACGCTCAAACACCAACAAAACCATCAGATCCCCAAACACCAACAAAACCCATCAGACCCTCAAACACCAACAAAGCCCATCAGACCCTCAAACACCAACAAAACCCATCAGACCCTCAAACACCAACAAAACCCATCAGACCCCTAAACACCAACAAAACCCCATCAGACCCCAAAACACCAACAAATCCCATCAGACCCCCAAACACCAACAAAACCCATCAGACCCGCAAACACCCACAAAACTCATCAGACCCCTGAACACCAACAAAACCCCATCAGACCCCCAAACACTAACAAAACCCATCAGACCCTCAAACACCAACAAAACCCATCAGACGCTCAAACACCAACAAAACCCATCAGACCCCCAAACAGCAACAAAACCCATCAGACCCTCAAATACCAACAAAACCCATCAGAGCCCCAAACACCAACAAACCTCATCAGACCCCCAAACACCAACAAAACCCATCAGACCCCAAAACTCCAACAAAACCCATCAGACCCCAAACACCAACAAAACCCCATGAGTCCCCCAAACACCAACAAAACCCATCAGACCCTCAAACACCTGAAAAACCCATCAGACCCCAAACACCAACAAAACCCCATGAGACCCCCAAACACCAACAAAACCCATCAGACCCTCAAACACCTGAAAAACCCATCAGACCCCAAACACCAATAAAACCCCATCAGACGCCAAAACACCAACAAAACCCATCAGACCCCCAAACACCAACAAAACCCACCAGACCCCAAACACCAACAAAACCCATCAGACCCCCAAACACCAACCAAACCCATCATACCCTCAAACACCAACAAAACCCATCAGACCCTCAAACACCAACAAAATCCATCAGACCCTCAAACACCAACAAAACCCCATCAGACCCCTAAACACCAACAAAACCCCATCAGACCCCAAAACACCAACAAAACCCATCAGAACCCCAAACACCAACAAAAGCCATCAGACCCTCAAACACCAACAATACCCATCAGTCCCCTAAACACCAACAAAACCCCATCAGACCCCCAAACACCAACAAAACCCCATGAGACCCCCAAACACCAACAAAACACATCAGACCCTCAAACACCTGAAAAACCCATCAGACCCCAAACACCAATAAAACCCCATCAGACCCCAAAACACCAACAAAACCCATCAGACCCCCAAATACCAACAATACCCATCAGACCCCAAACCACCAACAAAACCCATCAGACCCCAAACACCACCAAAATCCATCAGACCCCCAAACACCAACAAAACCCATCAGACCCCCAAACATCAACAAAACCCGTCAGACCCCAAAATACCAGTAAAACACATAGACCCAGCGCCTGAAAAACACATCAGACCCTCAAACACTAACAAAAACCCATCAGACCCTTAAACACCAACAAAACCCATCAGACCCTCAAACACCAACAAAACCCATCACACCCTCCAACACATGAAAAACCCATCAGACCCTCAAACACCAACAAAACCCATCAGACCCCCAAACACCAAGCATACCCCATCAGACCCCAAAACAACAACAAAACCCATCAGACCCCAAAACACCAACAAAAGCCCATCGGACCCCAAACACCAACAAAACCCATCAGACCCCCAAACACCAACAGAACCCATCAACCCTCAAACACCTGAAAAACCCATCAGACCTCCAAACACCAACAAAACGCAGCAGACACCCAAACACCAACAAAACCCATCAGACCCCCAAACACCAACAAAACCCCATCAGATCCCCAAACACGAACAGAACCCATCAGACCCCCAAACACGAACAAAAACCATCAGACACCCAAACACTAACAAAACACAGCAGACCCCAAAAACCAACAAAACCCCATCAGACCCCTTAAACACCAACAAAACCACATCGGAACCCAAACACCAACAAAACCACATCGGACCCCAAACACCAACAAAACCCATCAGACCCCCAAACAACAACAAAACCCATCAGACCCTCAAACACCAACAAAACCATCAGACCCCCAAACACCAACAAAACCATCAGACCCCCAAACACCAACAAAACCCATCAGACCCTCAAACACCAACAAAACCACATCAGACACTCAAACACCAACAAAACCCATCAGACCCCCAAACAGCAACAAAACCCATCAGACCCCAAACACCAACAAAACCCATCAGACCCCCAAACACCAACAAAACCCATCAGACCCCCAAACACCAACAAAACCCATCAGACCCTCAAACACCAACAAAACCCATCAGAAACTCAAACACCAAGAAAACCCATCAGACCCTCAAACACCAACCACACCCATCAGACCCCTAAACACCAACAACACCCCATCAGACCACAGAAAACCAACAAAACCCATCAGACCCCCAAACACCAACAAAATGCATCAGACCCCTAAACACCAACAAAACCCCATCAGACCCCCAAACACTAACAAAACCCATCAGACCCTCAAACAGCAACAAAACCCATCAGAAACTCAAACACCAAGAAAACCCATCAGACCCTCAAACACCAACCACACCCATCAGACCCCTAAACACCAACAACACCCCATCAGACCCCAAAAAACCAACAAAACCCATCAGCCCCTCAAACACCAACAAAATGCATCAGACCCCTAAACACCAACAAAACCCCATCAGACCCCCAAACACTAACAAAACCCATCAGACCCTCAAACAGCAACAAAACCCATCAGACCCCCAAGCAACAACAAAACCCACCAGACCCCAAACACCAACAAAACCCATCAGACAACGACACACCAACAAAACCCATCAGACCCACAAACACCTGAAAAATACATCAGACCCTCAAACACTCACAAAACCCATCAGACCCCTAAACACCAACAAAACCCCATCAGACCCCAACACACCAACAAAACCCATCAGACCCCCAAACACCAACAAAACCCATCAACCCTCAAACACCTGAAAAACCCATCAGACCCCCAAACACCAGCAAAACCCATCAGACCCTCAAACACCAACAAAACCCATCAAACGCCTAAACACCAACAAAATGCCATCGGACCCCCAAACACCAACAAATCCCAACAGACCCTCAAACACCAACAAAACCCATCAAACACCTAAACACCAGCAAAAGCCCATCAGACCCCAAAACACCAACAAAATCCATCAGACCCCCAAACACCAACAGAACCCATCAACACTCAAACACCTCAAAAAGCCATCAGACCCCCAAACACAAACAAAACCCAGCAGACCCTCAACACCAACAAAACCCATCAGACCCTCAGACACCAACAAAACCCATCAGACCCCCAAACACCAACAAAACCCATCAGACCCTCAAACACCAACAAAACCCATCAGAACCCCAAGCAACAACAAAACCCACCAGACCCCAAACACCAACAAAACCCATCAGACCCCCAAACACCAACAAAACCCATCAGACAACGAAACACCAACAAAACCCATCAGACCCACAAACACCTGAAGAACACATCAGACCCTCAAACACTAACAAAACCCATCATAACCCCAAGAAAGAAGAAAACCCACCAGACCCCAAACACCAACAGAACCCATCAACACTCAAACACCTCAAAAAGCCATCAGACCCCCAAACACCAACAAAACCCATCAGACCCTCAAACACCAACAAAACCCACCAGACCCCCAAACACCAACAAAACCCATCAGACCCCCAAACACCAACAAAACCCCATCAGATCCCCAAACACGAACAAAACCCATCAGACCCCCAAACACCAACAAAAAACCATCAGACCCCCAAACACTAACAAAACACAGCAGACCCCAAAAACCAACAAAACCCCATCAGACCCCTTAAACACCAACAAAACCACCTCGGAACCCAAACACCAACAAAACCACATCGGACCCCAAACACCAACAAAACCCATCAGACCCCCAAACAACAACAAAACCCATCAGACCCTCAAACACCAACAAAACCATCAGACCACCAAACTCCAACAAAACCATCAGACCCCCAAACACCAACAAAACACATCAGACCCTCAAACACCAACAAAACCACATCAGACACTCAAACACCAACAAAACCCATCAGACCCCCAAACAGCAACAAAACCCATCAGACCCCAAACACCAACAAAACCCATCAGACCCCCAAACACCAACAAAACCCATCAGACCCCCAAACACCAACAAAACCCATCAGACCCTCAAACACCAACAAAACCCATCAGACCCTCAAACACCAACAAAACCCATCAGACCCCTAAACACCAACAACACCCCATCAGACCCCAAAAAACCAACAGAACCGATCAGACCCCCAAACACCAACAAAACCCATCAGACCCTCAAACACCAACAAAATGCATCAGACCCCTAAACACCAACAAAACCCATCAGACCCCCAAACACTAACAAAACCCATAAGACCCTCAAACACCAACAAAACCCATCAGACCCCCAAGCAACAACAAAACCCACCAGACCCCAAACACCAACAAAACCCATCAGACAACGACACACCAACAAAACCCATCAGACCCACAAACACCTGAAAAACACGTCAGACCCCTCAAACACTCACAAAACCCATCAGACCCCTAAACACCAACAAAACCCCATCAGACCCCAACACACCAACAAAACCCATCAGACCCCCAAACACCAACAAAACCCATCAACCCTCAAACACCTGAAAAACCCATCAGACCCCCAAACACCAGCAAAACCCATCAGACCCTCAAACACCAACAAAACCCATCAAACGCCTAAACACCAACAAAACGCCATCGGACCCCCAAACACCAACAAAACCCATCAGACCCTGAAACACCAACAGAACCCATCAACACTCAAACACCTCAACAAGCCATCAGACCCCCAAACACCAACAAAACCCAGCAGACCCTCAAACACCAACAAAACCCATCAGACCCTCAAACACCAACAAAACCCATCAGACCCCCAAACACCAACAAAACCCATCAGACCCTCAAACACCAACAAAACCCATCAGAACCCCAAGAAAGAACAAAACCCACCAGACCCCAAACACCAACAAACCCCATCAGACCCCCAAACACCAACAAAACCCACCAACAAAACCCATCAGACCCACAAACACCTGAAGAACACATCAGACCCTCAAACACTAACAAAACCCATCATACCCCTAAACACCAACAAAACCCCATCAGACCCCAACACACCAACAAAACCCATCAGACCCCCAAACACCAACAAAAACCCATCAGACCCCAAACACCAACAAAACCCCATGAGACGCCCAAACACCAACAAAACCCATCAGACCCTCAAACACCTGAAAAACCCATCAGACCCCAAACACCAACAAAACCCCATGAGACCCCCAAAACACCAACAAAACCCATCAGACCCTCAAACACCTGAAAAGCCCATCAGACCCCAAACACCAATAAAACCCCATCAGACCCCAAAACACCAACAAAACCCATCAGACCCCCAAACACCAACAAAACCCACCAGACCCCAACACCAACAAAACCCATCAGACCCCCAAACACCAACCAAACCATCATACCCTCAAACACCAACAAAACACATCTGACCCCAAAACACCAACAAAACCCATCAGACCCTCAAACACCTGAAAAAACCCATCAGACCCCAAACACCAACAAAACCCCATGAGACCCCCAAACACCAACAAAACCCATCAGACCCTCAAACACCTGAAAAACCCATCAGACCCCAAACACCAATAAAACCCCATCAGACGCCCAAAACACCAACAAAACCCATCAGACCCCCAAACACCAACCTAACCCATCATACCCTCAAACACCAACAAAACCCATCAGACCCTCAACACCAACAAAACCCATCAGACCCTCAAACACCAACAAAACCCCATCAGACCCCTAAACACCAACAAAACCCCATCAGACCCCTTAAACACCAACAAAACCACATCGGAAACCAAACACCAACAAAACCACATCGGACCCCAAACACAACAAAACCCATCAGACCCCCAAACAACAACAAAACCCATCAGACCCTCAAACACCAACAAAACCATCAGACCCCCAAACACCAACAAAACCATCAGACCCCCAAACACCAACAAAACCCATCAGACCCTCAAACACCAACAAAACCACATCAGACACTCAAACACCAACAAAACCCATCAGACCCCCAAACAGCAACAAAACCCATCAGACCCCAAACACAACAAAACCCATCAGACCCCCAAACACCAACAAAACCCATCAGACCCCCAAACACCAACAAAACCCATCAGACCCTCAAACACCAACAAACCCAACAGACCCCCCAAACACCAACAAAACCCATCAGACCCTCAAACACCAACAAAACCCATCAGAACCCCAAGCAACAACAAAACCCACCAGACCCCCAAACACCAACAAAACCCATCAGACCCCCAAACACCAACAAAACCCATCAGACAACGAAACAACAACAACCCATCGGACCCACAAACACCTGAAGAACACATCAGACCCTCAAACACTAACAAAACCCATCATACCCCTAAACACCAACAAAACCCCTTCAGACCCCAACACACCAACCAAAACCCATCAGACCCCCAAACACCAACAAAACCCATCAGACCCCAAACACCAACAAAACCCCATGAGACCCTCAAACACCAACAAAACCCATCAGACCCTCAAACACCTGAAAAAACCCATCAGACCCCAAACACCAACAAAACCCCATGAGACCCGCGAAACACCAACAAAACCCATCTGACCCTCAAACACCGAAAAACCCATCAGACCCCAAACACCAATAAAATCCCATCAGACCCCAAAACACAAACAAAACCCATCAGACCCCCAAACACCAACAAATCCCACCAGACCCCAAACACCAACAAAACCCATCAGACCCCCAAACACCAACCAAACCCATCATACCCTCAAACACCAACAAAACCCATCAGACCCCAAAACACCAACAAAACCCATCAGACCCTCAAACACCAACAAAACCCCATCAGACCCCTAAACACGAACAAAAAACCATCAGACCCCAAAACACCAACAAAACCCATCAGAACCCCAAACAACAAGAAAACCCATCAGACCCTCAAACACCAACATAACCCATCAGTCCCCTAAACACCAGCAAAACCACATCAGACCCCCAAACACCAACAAAACCCCATGAGACCCCCAAACACAAACAAAACACATCAGACCCTCAAACACCTGAAAAACCCATCAGACCCCAAACACCAATAAAACCCCATCAGACCCCAAAACACCAACAAAACCCATCAGACCCCCAAATACCAACAATACCCATCAGACCCCAAAACACCAACAAAACCCATCAGACTCCAAACACCACCAAAATCCATCAGACCCCCAAACACCAACAAAACCCATCAGACCCCCAAACATCAACAAAACCCGTCAGACCCCAAAATACCAGTAAAACACATAGACCCAGCGCCTGAAAAACACATCAGACCCTCAAACACTAACAAAACCCATCAGACCCCTAAACACCAACAAAACCCATCAGACCCTCAAACACCAACAAAACCCATCACACCCTCCAACACATGAAAAACCCATCAGACCCTCAAACACCAACCCTCAAACACCAACAAAACCCATCAGACCCCCAAACACCAAGCATACCCCATCAGACCCAAAACAACAACAAAACCCATCAGACCCCAAAACACCAACAAAAGCCCATCGGATCCCAAACACCAACAAAACCCATCAGACCCCCAAACACCAACAGAACCCATCAACCCTCAAAATCCTGAAAAACCCATCAGACCTCCAAACACCAACAAAACGCAGCAGACCCCCAAACACCAACAAAACCCATCAGACCCCCAAACACCAACAAAACCCCATCAGATCCCCAAACACGAACAAAGCCCATCAGACCCCCAAACACCAACAAAAACCATCAGACCCCCAAACACTAACAAAACACAGCAGACCCCAAAAACCAACAAAACCCATCAGACCCCTTAAACACCAACAAAACCACATCGGAATCCAAACACCAACAAAACCAAATCGGACCCCAAACACCAACAAAACCCATCAGACCCCCAAACAACAACAAAACCCATCAGACGCTCAAACACCAACAAAACCATCAGATCCCCAAACACCAACAAAACCCATCAGACCCTCAAACACCAACAAAACCCATCAGACCCTCAAACACCAACAAAACCCATCAGACCCTCAAACACCAACAAAACCCATCAGACCCCTAAACACCAACAAAACCCCATCAGACCCCAAAACACCAACAAATCCCATCAGACCCCCAAACACCAACAAAACCCATCAGACCCGCAAACACCCACAAAACTCATCAGACCCCTGAACACCAACAAAACCCCATCAGACCCCCAAACACTAACAAAACCCATCAGACCCTCAAACACCAACAAAACCCATCAGACGCTCAAACACCAACAAAACCCATCAGACCCCCAAACAGCAACAAAACCCATCAGACCCTCAAACACCAACAACACCCATCAGAGCCCCAAACACCAACAAACCTCATCAGACCCCCAAACACCAACAAAACCCATCAGACCCCAAAACTCCAACAAAACCCATCAGACCCCAAACACCAACAAAACCCCATGAGTCCCCCAAACACCAACAAAACCCATCAGACCCTCAAACACCTGAAAAACCCATCAGACCCCAAACACCAACAAAACCCCATGAGACCCCCAAACACCAACAAAACCCATCAGACCCTCAAACACCTGAAAAACCCATCAGACCCCAAACACCAATAAAACCCCATCAGACGCCAAAACACCAACAAAAACCCATCAGACCCCCAAACACCAACAAAACCCACCAGACCCCAAACACCAACAAAACCCATCAGACCCCCAAACACCAACCAAACCCATCATACCATCAAACACCAACAAAACCCATCAGACCCTCAAACACCAACAAAACCCATCAGACCCTCAAACACCAACAAAACCCCATCAGACCCCTAAACACCAACAAAACCCCATCAGACCCCAAAACACCAACAAAACCCATCAGAACCCCAAACACCAACAAAAGCCATCAGACCCTCAAACACCAACAATACCCATCAGTCCCCTAAACACCAACAAAACCCCATCAGACCCCCAAACACCAACAAAACCCCATGAGACCCCCAAACACCAACAAAACACATCAGACCCTCAAACACCTGAAAAACCCATCAGACCCCAAACACCAATAAAACCCCATCAGACCCCAAAACACCAACAAAACCCATCAGACCCCCAAATACCAACAATACCCATCAGACCCCAAACCACCAACAAAACCCATCAGACCCCAAACACCACCAAAATCCATCAGACCCCCAAACACCAACAAAACCCATCAGACCCCCAAACATCAACAAAACCCGTCAGACCCCAAAATACCAGTAAAACACATAGACCCAGCGCCTGAAAAACACATCAGACTCTCAAACACTAACAAAACCCATCAGACCCTTAAACACCAACAAAACCCATCAGACCCTCAAACACCAACAAAACCCATCACACCCTCCAACACATGAAAAACCCATCAGACCCTCAAACACCAACAAAACCCATCAGACCCCCAAACACCAAGCATACCCCATCAGACCCCAAAACAACAACAAAACCCATCAGACCCCAAAACACCAACAAAAGCCCATCGGACCCCAAACACCAACAAAACCCATCAGACCCCCAAACACCAACAGAACCCATCAACCCTCAAACACCTGAAAAACCCATCAGACCTCCAAACACCAACAAAACGCAGCAGACACCCAAACACCAACAAAACCCATCAGACCCCCAAACACCAACAAAACCCCATCAGATCCCCAAACACGAACAGAACCCATCAGACCCCCAAACACCAACAAAAACCATCAGACACCCAAACACTAACAAAACACAGCAGACCCCAAAAACCAACAAAACCCCATCAGACCCCTTAAACACCAACAAAACCACATCGGAACCCCAAACACCAACAAAACCACATCGGACCCCCAAACACCAACAAAACCCATCAGACCCCCAAACAACAACAAAACCCATCAGACCCTCAAACACCAACAAAACCATCAGACCCCCAAACACCAACAAAACCATCAGACCCCCAAACACCAACAAAACCCATCAGAGCCTCAAACACCAACAAAACCACATCAGACACTCAAACACCAACAAAACCCATCAGACCCCCAAACAGCAACAAAACCCATCAGACTCAGACCCCCCAAACACCAACAAAACCCATCAGACCCCCAAACACCAACAAAACCCATCAGACCCTCAAACACCAACAAAACCCATCAGACCCTCAAACACCAACAAAACCCATCAGACCCTCAAACACCAACCACACCCATCAGACCCCTAAACACCAACAACACCCCATCAGACCCCAAAAAACCAACAAAACCCATCAGACCCCCAAACACCAACAAAACCCATCAGCCCCTCAAACACCAACAAAATGCATCAGACCCCTAAACACCAACAAAACCCCATCAGACCCCCAAACACTAACAAAACCCATCAGACCCTCAAACACCAACAAAACCCATCAGACCCCCAAGCAACAACAAAACCCACCAGACCCCAAACACCAACAAAACCCATCAGACAACGACACACCAACAAAACCCATCAGACCCACAAACACCTGAAAAATACATCAGACCCTCAAACACTCACAAAACCCATCAGACCCCTAAACACCAACAAAACCCCATCAGACCCTCAAACACCTGAAAAACCCATCAGACCCCCAAACACCAGCAAAACCCATCAGACCCTCAAACACCAACAAAACCCATCAAACGCCTAAACACCAACAAAATGCCATCGGACCCCCCAAACACCAACAAATCCCAACAGACCCTCAAACACCAACAAAACCCATCAAACACCTAAACACCAGCAAAAGCCCATCAGACCCCAAAACACCAACAAAACCCATCAGACCCCCAAACACCAACAGAACCCATCAACACTCAAACACCTCAAAAAGCCATCAGACCCCCAAACACAAACAAAACCCAGCAGACCCTCAAACACCAACAAAACCCATCAGACCCTCAGACACCAACAAAACCCATCAGACCCCCAAACACCAACAAAACCCATCAGACCCTCAAACACCAACAAAACCCATCAGAACCCCAAGCAACAACAAAACCCACCAGACCCCAAACACCAACAAAACCCATCAGACCCCCAAACACCAACAAAACCCATCAGACAACGAAACACCAACAAAACCCATCAGACCCACAAACACCTGAAGAACACATCAGACCCTCAAACACTAACAAAACCCATCATAACCCCAAGAAAGAAGAAAACCCACCAGACCCCAAACACCAACAGAACCCATCAACACTCAAACACCTCAAAAAGCCATCAGACCCCCAAACACCAACAAAACCCATCAGACCCTCAAACACCAACAAAACCCATCAGACCCCCAAACACCAACAAAAACCCATCAGACCCCCAAACACCAACAAAACCCCATCAGATCCCCAAACACGAACAAAACCCATCAGACCCCCAAACACCAACAAAAACCATCAGACCCCCAAACACTAACAAAACACAGCAGACCCCAAAAACCAACAAAACCCCATCAGACCCCTTAAACACCAACAAAACCACCTCGGAACCCAAACACCAACAAAACCACATCGGACCCCAAACACCAACAAAACCCATCAGACCCCCAAACAACAACAAAACCCATCAGACCCTCAAACACCAACAAAACCATCAGACCACCAAACTCCAACAAAACCATCAGACCCCCAAACACCAACAAAACACATCAGACCCTCAAACACCAACAAAACCACATCAGACACTCAAACACCAACAAAACCCATCAGACCCCCAAACAGCAACAAAACCCATCAGACCCCAAACACCAACAAAACCCATCAGACCCCCAAACACCAACAAAACCCATCAGACCCCCAAACACCAACAAAACCCATCAGACCCTCAAACACCAACAAAACCCCATCAGACCCCTTAAACACCAACAAAACCACCTCGGAACCCAAACACCAACAAAACCACATCGGACCCCAAACACCAACAAAACCCATCAGACCCCCAAACAACAACAAAACCCATCAGACCCTCAAACACCAACAAAACCATCAGACCACCAAACTCCAACAAAACCATCAGACCCCCAAACACCAACAAAACACATCAGACCCTCAAACACCAACACAACCACATCAGACACTCAAACACCAACAAAACCCATCAGACCCCCAAACAGCAACAAAACCCATCAGACCCCAAACACCAACAAAACCCATCAGACCCCCAAACACCAACAAAACCCATCAGACCCCCAAACACCAACAAAACCCATCAGACCCTCAAACACCAACAAAACCCATCAGACCCTCAAACACCAACAAAACCCATCAGACCCCCCAAACACCAACAAAACCCCCATCAGATCCCCAAACACGAACAAAGCCCATCAGACCCCCAAACACCAACAAAAACCATCAGACCCCCAAACACTAACAAAACACAGCAGACCCCAAAAACCAACAAAACCCATCAGACCCCTTAAACACCAACAAAACCACATCGGAATCCAAACACCAACAAAACCAAATCGGACCCCAAACACCAACAAAACCCATCAGACCCCCAAACAACAACAAAACCCATCAGACGCTCAAACACCAACAAAACCATCAGATCCCCAAACACCAACAAAACCCATCAGACCCTCAAACACCAACAAAACCCATCAGACCCTCAAACACCAACAAAACCCATCAGACCCTCAAACACCAACAAAACCCATCAGACCCCTAAACACCAACAAAACCCCATCAGACCCCAAAACACCAACAAATCCCATCAGACCCCCAAAACACCAACAAAACCCATCAGACCCGCAAACACCCACAAAAACTCATCAGACCCCTGAACACCAACAAAACCCATCAGACCCCCAAACACTAACAAAACCCATCAGACCCTCAAACACCAACAAAACCCATCAGACGCTCAAACACCAACAAAACCCATCAGACCCCCAAACAGCAACAAAACCCATCAGACCCTCAAACACCAACAAAACCCATCAGAGCCCCAAACACCAACAAACCTCATCAGACCCCCAAACACCAACAAAACCCATCAGACCCCAAAACTCCAACAAAACCCATCAGACCCCAAACACCAACAAAACCCCATGAGTCCCCCAAACACCAACAAAACCCATCAGACCCTCAAACACCTGAAAAACCCATCAGACCCCAAACACCAACAAAACCCCATGAGACCCCCAAAACACCAACAAAACCCATCAGACCCTCAAACACCTGAAAAACCCATCAGACCCCAAACACCAATAAAACCCCATCAGACGCCAAAACACCAACAAAACCCATCAGACCCCCAAACACCAACAAAACCCACCAGACCCCAAACACCAACAAAACCCATCAGACCCCCAAACACCAACCAAACCCATCATACCCTCAAACACCAACAAAACCCATCAGACCCTCAAACACCAACAAAACCCATCAGACCCTCAAACACCAACAAAACCCCATCAGACCCCTAAACACCAACAAAAACCCCATCAGACCCCAAAACACCAACAAAACCATCAGAACCCCAAACACCAACAAAAGCCATCAGACCCTCAAACACCAACAATACCCATCAGTCCCCTAAACACCAACAAAACCCCATCAGACCCCCAAACACCAACAAAACCCCATGAGACCCCCAAACACCAACAAAACACATCAGACCTCAAACACCTGAAAAACCCATCAGACCCCAAACACCAATAAAACCCCATCAGACCCCAAAACACCAACAAAACCCATCAGACCCCCAAATACCAACAATACCCATCAGACCCCCAAACCACCAACAAAACCCATCAGACCCAAACACCACCAAAATCCATCAGACCCCCAAACACCAACAAAACCCATCAGGACCCCCAAACATCAACAAAACCCGTCAGACCCCAAAATACCAGTAAAACACATAGACCCAGCGCCTGAAAAACACATCAGACCCTCAAACACTAACAAAACCCATCAGACCCTTAAACACCAACAAAACCCATCAGACCCTCAAACACCCAACAAAACCCATCACACCCTCCAACACATGAAAAACCCATCAGACCCTCAAACACCAACAAAACCCATCAGACCCCCAAACACCAAGCATACCCCATCAGACCCCAAAACAACAACAAAACCCATCAGACCCCAAAACACCAACAAAAGCCCATCGGACCCCAAACACCAACAAAACCCATCAGACCCCCAAACACCAACAGAACCCATCAACCCTCAAACACCTGAAAAACCCATCAGACCTCCAAACACCAACAAAACGCAGCAGACACCCAAACACCAACAAAACCCATCAGACCCCCAAACACCAACAAAACCCCATCAGATCCCCAAACACGAACAGAACCCATCAGACCCCCAAACACCAACAAAAACCATCAGACACCCAAACACTAACAAAACACAGCAGACCCCCAAAAACCAACAAAACCCCATCAGACCCCTTAAACACCAACAAAACCACATCGGAACCCAAACACAACAAAACCACATCGGACCCCAAACACCCAACAAAACCCATCAGACCCCCAAACAACAACAAAACCCATCAGGACCCTCAAACACCAACAAAACCATCAGACCCCCAAACACCAACAAAACCATCAGACCCCCAAACACCAACAAAACCCATCAGACCCTCAAACACCAACAAAACCACATCAGACACTCAAACACCAACAAAACCCATCAGACCCCCAAACAGCAACAAAACCCATCAGACCCCAAACACCAACAAAACCCATCAGACCCCCAAACACCAACAAAACCCATCAGACCCCCAAACACCAACAAAACCCATCAGACCCTCAAACACCAACAAAACCCATCAGACCCTCAAACACCAACAAAACCCATCAGACCCTCAAACACCAACCACACCCATCAGACCACTAAACACCAACAACACCCCATCAGACCCCAAAAAACCAACAAAACCCATCAGACCCCCCAAACACCAACAAAACCCATCAGCCCCTCAAACACCAACAAAATGCATCAGACCCCTAAACACCAACAAAACCCCATCAGACCCCCAAACACTAACAAAACCCATCAGACCCTCAAACACCAACAAAACCCATCAGACCCCCAAGCAACAACAAAACCCACCAGACCCCAAACACCAACAAACCCATCAGACAACGACACACCAACAAAACCCATCAGACCCACAAACACCTGAAAAATACATCAGACCCTCAAACACTCACAAAACCCATCAGACCCCTAAACACCAACAAAACCCCATCAGACCCCAACACACCAACCAAAACCCATCAGACCCCCAAACACCAACAAAACCCATCAACCCTCAAACACCTGAAAAAACCCATCAGACCCCCAAACACCAGCAAAACCCATCAGACCCTCAAACACCAACAAAACCCATCAAACGCCTAAACACCAACAAAATGCCATCGGACCCCCAAACACCAACAAATCCCAACAGACCCCTCAAACACCAACAAAACCCATCAAACACCTAAACACCAGCAAAAGCCCATCAGACCCCAAAACACCAACAAAACCCATCAGACCCCCAAACACCAACAGAACCATCAACACTCAAACACCTCAAAAAGCCATCAGACCCCCAAACACAAACAAAACCCAGCAGACCCTCAAACACCATCAAAACCCATCAGACCCTCAGACACCAACAAAACCCATCAGACCCCCAAACACCAACAAAACCCATCAGACCCTCAAACACCAACAAAACCCATCAGAACCCAAGCAACAACAAAACCCACCAGACCCCAAACACCAACAAAACCCATCAGACCCCCAAACACCAACAAAACCCATCAGACAACGAAACACCAACAAAACCCATCAGACCCACAAACACCTGAAGAACACATCAGACCCTCAAACACTAACAAAACCCATCATAACCCCAAGAAAGAAGAAAACCCACCAGACCCCAAACACCAACAGAACCCACTCAACCACTCAAACACACCCTCAAAAAGCCATCAGACCCCCAAACACCAACAAAACCCATCAGACCCTCAAACACCAACAAAACCCATCAGACCCCCAAACACCAACAAAACCCATCAGATCCCCAAACACCAACAAAACCCCATCAGATCCCCAAACACGAACAAAACCCATCAGACCCCCAAACACCAACAAAAACCATCAGACCCCCCAAACACTAACAAAACACAGCAGACCCCAAAAACCAACAAAACCCCATCAGACCCCTTAAACACCAACAAAACCACCTCGGAACCCAAACACCAACAAAACCACATCGGACCCCAAACACCAACAAAACCCATCAGACCCCCAAACAACAACAAAACCCATCAGACCCTCAAACACCAACAAAACCATCAGACCACCAAACTCCAACAAAACCATCAGACCCCCAAACACCAACAAAACACATCAGACCCTCAAACACCAACAAAACCACATCAGACACTCAAACACCAACAAAACCCATCAGACCCCCAAACAGCAACAAAACCCATCAGACCCCAAACACCAACAAAACCCATCAGACCCCCAAACACCAACAAAACCCATCAGACCCCCAAACACCAACAAAACCCATCAGACCCTCAAACACCAACAAAACCCATCAGACCCTCAAACACCAACAAAACCCATCAGACCCCTAAACACCAACAACACCCCATCAGACCCCAAAAAAACCAACAGAACCGATCAGACCCCCAAACACCAACAAAACCCATCAGACCCTCAAACACCAACAAAATGCATCAGACCCCTAAACACCAACAAAACCCCATCAGACCCCCAAACACTAACAAAACCCATAAGACCCTCAAACACCAACAAAACCCATCAGACCCCCAAGCAACAACAAAACCCACCAGACCCCAAACACCAACAAAACCCATCAGACAACGACACACCAACAAAACCCATCAGACCCACAAACACCTGAAAAACACGTCAGACCCTCAAACACTCACAAAACCCATCAGACCCCTAAACACCAACAAAACCCCATCAGACCCCAACACACACCAACAAAACCCATCAGACCCCCAAACACCAACAAAACCCATCAACCCTCAAACACCTGAAAAACCCATCAGACCCCCAAACACCAGCAAAACCCATCAGACCCTCAAACACCAACAAAACCCATCAAACGCCTAAACACCAACAAAACGCCATCGGACCCCCAAACACCAACAAAACCCATCAGACCCTGAAACACCAACAGAACCCATCAACACTCAAACACCTCAACAAGCCATCAGACCCCCAAACACCAACAAAACCCAACAGACCCTCAAACACCAACAAAACCCATCAGACCCCCAAACACCAACAAAACCCATCAGACCCTCAAACACCAACAAAACCCATCAGAACCCCAAGAAAGAACAAAACCCACCAGACCCCAAACACCAACAAACCCCATCAGACCCCCAAACCACCAACAAAACCCATCAGACAACGAAACACCAACAAAACCCATCAGACCCACAAACACCTGAAGAACACATCAGACCCTCAAACACTAACAAAACCCATCATACCCCTAAACACCAACAAAACCCCATCAGACCCCAACACACCAACAAAACCCATCAGACCCCCAAACACCAACAAAACCCATCAGACCCCAAACACCAACAAAACCCCATGAGACGCCCAAACACCAACAAAACCCATCAGACCCTCAAACACCTGAAAAACCCATCAGACCCCAAACACCAACAAAACCCCATGAGACCCCGAAACACCAACAAAACCCATCAGACCCTCAAACACCTGAAAAGCCCATCAGACCCCAAACACCAATAAAACCCCATCAGACCCCAAAACACCAACAAAACCCATCAGACCCCCCAAACACCAACAAAACCCACCAGACCCCAAACACCAACAAAACCCATCAGACCCCCAAACACCAACCAAACCCATCATACCCTCAAACACCAACAAAACACATCTGACCCCAAAACCCCAACAAAACCCATCAGACCCTCAAACACCTGAAAAACCCATCAGACCCCAAACACCAACAAAACCCCATGAGACCCCCAAACACCAACAAAACCCATCCGACCCTCAAACACCTGAAAAACCCATCAGACCCCAAACACCAATAAAACCCCATCAGACGCCAAAACACCAACAAAACCCATCAGACCCCCAAACACCAACCTAACCCATCATACCCTCAAACACCAACAAAACCCATCAGACCCTCAAACACCAACAAAACCCATCAGACCCTCAAACACCAACAAAACCCCATCAGACCCCCTAAAACACCAACAAAACCCCATCAGACCCCAAAACACCAACAAAACCCATCAGAACCCCAAACACCAACAAAACCCATCAGACCCTCAAACACCAACAAAACCCATCAGTCCCCTAAACACCAACAAAACCCCATCAGACCCCCAAACACCAACAAAACCCCATGAGACCCCCAAACAACAACAAAACACATCTGACCCTCAAACACCTGAATAACCCATCAGACCCCAAACACCAATAAAAACCCCATCAGACCCCAAAACACCAACAAAACCCATCAGACCCCCAAATACCAACAATACCCATCAGACCCCAAACTACCAACAAAACCCATCAGACCCCAAAAACCACCAAAATCCATCAGACCCCCCAAACACCAACAAAACCCATCAGACCCCCAAAAATCAACAAAACCCGTCAGACCCCCAAAATACCAGTAAAACACATAGACCCAGCGCCTGAAAAAACACATCAGACCCTCAAACACTAACAAAACCCCATCAGACCCCTAAACACCATCAAAACCCATCAGACCCTCAAACACCAACAAAACCCATCACACCCTCCAACACATGAAAAACCCATCAGACCCTCAAACACCAACAAAATCCATCAGACCCCCAAACACCAAGCATACCCCATCAGACCCCAAAACAACAACAAAACCCATCAGACCCCAAAACACCAACAAAAGCCCATCGGACCCCAAACACCAACAAAACCCATCAGACCCACAAACACCAACAGAACCCATCAACCCTCAAACACCTGAAAAACCCATCAGACCTCCAAACACCAACAAAACGCAGCAGACACCCAAACACCAACAAAACCCATCAGACCCCCCAAACACCAACAAAACCCCATCAGATCCCCAAACACGAACAAAACCCATCAGACCCCCAACACACCAACAAAAACCATCAGACCCCCAAACACTAACAAAACACAGCAGACCCCAAAAACCAACAAAACCCCATCAGACCCCTTAAACACCAACAAAACCACCTCGGAACCCAAACACCAACAAAACCACATCGGACCCCAAACACCAACAAAACGCATCAGACCCCCAAACAACAACAAAACCCATCAGACCCTCAAACACCAACAAAACCATCAGACCCCCAAACACCAACAAAACCATCAGACCCCCAAACACCAACAAAACCCATCAGACCCTCAAACACCAACAAAACCACATCAGACACTCAAACACCAACAAAACCCATCAGACCCCCAAACAGCAACAAAACCCATCAGACCCCAAACACCAACAAAACCCATCAGACCCCCAAACACCAACAAAACCCATCAGACCCCCAAACACCCAACAAAACCCATCAGACCCTCAAACACCAACAAAACCCATCAGACCCTCAAACACCAACAAAACCCATCAGACCCCTAAACACCAACAACACCCCATCAGACCCCAAAAAACCAACAGAACCGATCAGACCCCCAAACACCAACAAAAACCCATCAGACCCTCAAACACCAACAAAATGCATCAGACCCCTAAACACCAACAAAACCCCATCAGACCCCCAAACACTAACAAAACCCATAAGACCCTCAAACACCAACAAAACCCATCAGACCCCCAAGCAACAACAAAACCCCACCAGACCCCAAACACCAACAAAACCCATCAGACAACGACACACCAACAAAACCCATCAGACCCACAAACACCTGAAAAAACACGTCAGACCCCTCAAACACTCACAAAACCCATCAGACCCCTAAACAACCAACAAAATCCCATCAGACCCGAACACACCAACAAAACCCATCAGACCCCCAAAGACCAACAAAACCCATCAACCCTCAAACACCTGAAAAACCCATCAGACCCCCAAACACCAGCAAAACCCATCAGACCCTCAAACACCAACAAAACCCATCAAACGCCTAAACACCAACAAAACGCCATCGGACCCCCAAACACCAACAAATCCCAACAGACCCTCAAACACCAACAAAACCCATCAAACACCTAAACACCAGCAAAACCCCATCAGACCCCCAAACACCAACAAAACCCATCAGACCCCCAAACACCAACAGAACCCATCAACACTCAAACACCTCAAAAAGCCATCAGACCCCCAAACACCAACAAAACCCATCAGACCCTCAAACACCAACAAAACCCATCAGACCCCCAAACACCAACAAAACCCATCAGACCCTCAAACACCAACAAAACCCATCAGAACCCCAAGAAAGAACAAAACCCACCAGACCCCAAACACCAACAGAACCCATCAACACTCAAACACCTCAAAAAGCCATCAGACACCCAAACACCAACAAAACCCATCAGACCCTCAAACACCAACAAAACCCATCAGACCCCCAAACACCAACAAAACCCATCAGACCCCCAAACACCAACAAAACCCCATCAGATCCCCAAACACGAACAAAACCCATCAGACCCCCAAACACCAACAAAAACCATCAGACCCCCAAACACTAACAAAACACAGCAGACCCCAAAAACCAACAAAACCCCATCAGACCCCTTAAACACCAACAAAACCACCTCGGAACCCAAACACCAACAAAACCACATCGGACCCCAAACACCAACAAAACCCATCAGACCCCCCAAACAACAACAAAACCCATCAGACCCTCAAACACCAACAAAAACCATCAGACCCCCAAACTCCAACAAAACCATCAGACCCCCAAACACCAACAAAACACATCAGACCCTCAAACACCAACAAAACCACATCAGACACTCAAACACCAACAAAACCCATCAGACCCCCAAACAGCAACAAAACCCATCAGACCCCAAACACCAACAAAACCCATCAGACCCCCAAACACCAACAAAACCCATCAGACCCCCAAACACCAACAAAACCCATCAGACCCTCAAAACACCAACAAAACCCATCAGACCCTCAAACACCAACAAAACCCATCAGACCCCTAAACACCAACAACACCCCATCAGACCCCAAAAAACCAACAGAACCGATCAGACCCCCAAACACCAACAAAACCCATCAGACCCTCAAACACCAACAAAACGCATCAGACCCCTAAACACCAACAAAACCCCATCAGACCCCCAAACACTAACAAAACCCATAAGACCCTCAAACACCAACAAAACCCATCAGACCCCCAAGCAACAACAAAACCCACCAGACCCCAAACACCAACAAAACCCATCAGACAACGACACACCAACAAAACCCATCAGACCCACAAACACCTGAATAACACGTCAGACCCTCAAACACTCACAAAACCCATCAGACCCCTAAACACCAACAAAACCCCATCAGACCCCAACACACCAACAAAACCCATCAGACCCCCAAACACCAACAAAACCCATCAACCCTCAAACACCTGAAAAACCCATCAGACCCCCAAACACCAGCAAAACCCATCAGACCCTCAAACACCAACAAAACCCATCAAACGCCTAAACACCAACAAAACGCCATCGGACCCCCAAACACCAACAAAACCCATCAGACCCTGAAACACCAACAGAACCCATCAACACTCAAACACCTCAACAAGCCATCAGACCCCCAAACACCAACAAAACCCAGCAGACCCTCAAACACCAACAGAACCCATCAGACCCTCAAACACCAACAAAACCCATCAGACCCCCAAACACCAACAAAACCCATCAGAAACTCAAATACCAACAAAACCCATCAGAACCCCAAGAAAGAACAAAACCCACCAGACCCCAAACACCAACAAACCCCATCAGACCCCCAAACACCAACAAAACCCATCAGACAACGAAACACCAACAATACCCATCAGACCCCAAACTACCAACAAAACCCATCAGACCCCAAAAACCACCAAAATCCATCAGACCCCCAAACACCAACAAAACCCATCAGACCCCCAAAAATCAACAAAACCCGTCAGACCCCAAAATACCAGTAAAACACATAGACCCAGCGCCTGAAAAACACATCAGACCCTCAAACACTAACAAAACCCATCAGACCCCTAAACACCATCAAAACCCATCAGACCCTCAAACACCAACAAAACCCATCACACCCTCCAACACATGAAAAACCCATCAGACCCTCAAACACCAACAAAACCCATCAGACCCCCAAACACCAAGCATACCCCATCAGACCCCAAAACAACAACAAAACCCATCAGACCCCAAAACACCAACAAAAGCCCATCGGACCCCAAACACCAACAAAACCCATCAGACCCACAAACACCACAGAACCCATCAACCCTCAAACACCTGAAAAACCCATCAGACCTCCAAACACCAACAAAACGCAGCAGACACCCCAAACACCAACAAAACCCATCAGACCCCCAAACACCAACAAAACCCCATCAGATCCCCAAACACGAACAAAACCCATCAGACCCCCAAACACCAACAAAAACCATCAGACCCCCAAACACTAACAAAACACAGCAGACCCCAAAAACCAACAAAACCCCATCAGACCCCTTAAACACCAACAAAACCACCTCGGAACCCAAACACCAACAAAACCACATCGGACCCCAAACACCAACAAAACGCATCAGACCCCCAAACAACAACAAAACCCATCAGACCCTCAAACACCAACAAAACCATCAGACCCCCAAACACCAACAAAACCATCAGACCCCCAAACACCAACAAAACCCATCAGACCCTCAAACACCAACAAAACCACATCAGACACTCAAACACCAACAAAACCCATCAGACCCCCAAACAGCAACAAAACCCATCAGACCCCAAACACCAACAAAACCCATCAGACCCCCAAACACCAACAAAACCCATCAGACCCCCAAACACCAACAAAACCCATCAGACCCTCAAACACCAACAAAACCCATCAGACCCTCAAACACCAACAAAACCCATCAGACCCCTAAACACCAACAACACCCCATCAGACCCCAAAAAACCAACAGAACCGATCAGACCCCCAAACACCAACAAAACCCATCAGACCCTCAAACACCAACAAAATGCATCAGACCCCTAAACACCAACAAAACCCCATCAGACCCCCAAACACTAACAAAACCCATAAGACCCTCAAACACCAACAAAACCCATCAGACCCCCAAGCAACAACAAAACCCACCAGACCCCAAACACCAACAAAACCCATCAGACAACGACACACCAACAAAACCCATCAGACCCACAAACACCTGAAAAACACGTCAGACCCTCAAACACTCACAAAACCCATCAGACCCCTAAACACCAACAAAATCCCATCAGACCCGAACACACCAACAAAACCCATCAGACCCCCAAAGACCAACAAAACCCATCAACCCTCAAACACCTGAAAAACCCATCAGACCCCCAAACACCAGCAAAACCCATCAGACCCTCAAACACCAGCAAAACCCATCAAACGCCTAAACACCAACAAAACGCCATCGGACCCCCAAACACCAACAAATCCCAACAGACCCTCAAACACCAACAAAACCCATCAAACACCTAAACACCAGCAAAACCCCATCAGACCCCCAAACACCAACAAAACCCATCAGACCCCCAAACACCAACAGAACCCATCAACACTCAAACACCTCAAAAAGCCATCAGACCCCCAAACACCAACAAATCCCATCAGACCCTCAAACACCAACAAAACCCATCAGACCCCCAAACACCAACAAAACCCATCAGACCCCTCAAACACCAACAAAACCCATCAGAACCCCAAGAAAGAACAAAACCCACCAGACCCCAAACACCAACAGAACCCATCAACACTCAAACACCTCAAAAAGCCATCAGACACCCAAACACCACAAAACCCATCAGACCCTCAAACACCAACAAAACCCATCAGACCCCCAAACACCAACAAAACCCATCAGACCCCAAACACCAACAAAACCCCATCAGATCCCCAAACACGAACAAAACCCATCAGACCCCCAAACACCAACAAAAACCATCAGACCCCCAAACACTAACAAAACACAGCAGACCCCAAAAACCAACAAAACCCCATCAGACCCCTTAAACACCAACAAAACCACCTCGGAACCCAAACACCAACAAAACCACATCGGACCCCAAACACCAACAAAACGCATCAGACCCCCCAAACAACAACAAAACCCATCAGACCCTCAAACACCAACAAAACCATCAGACCCCCAAACACCAACAAAACCATCAGACCCCCAAACACCAACAAAACCCATCAGACCCTCAAACACCAACAAAACCACATCAGACACTCAAACACCAACAAAACCCATCAGACCCCCAAACAGCAAACAAAACCCATCAGACCCCAAACACCAACAAAACCCATCAGACCCCCAAACACCAACAAAACCCATCAGACCCCCAAACACCAACAAAACCCATTCAGACCCTCAAACACCAACAAAACCCATCAGACCCTCAAACACCAACAAAACCCATCAGACCCCTAAACACCAACAACACCCCATCAGACCCCAAAAAACCAACAGAACCGATCAGACCCCCAAACACCAACAAAACCCATCAGACCCTCAAACACCAACAAAATGCATCAGACCCCTAAACACCAACAAAACCCCATCAGACCCCCAAACACTAACAAAACCCATAAGAACCTCAAACACCAACAAAACCCATCAGACCCCCAAGCAACAACAAAACCCACCAGACCCCAAACACCAACAAAACCCATCAGACAACGACACACCAACAAAACCCATCAGACCCACAAACACCTGAAAAACACGTCAGACCCTCAAACACTCACAAAACCCATCAGACCCCTAAACACCAACAAAATCCCATCAGACCCGAACACACCAACAAAACCCATCAGACCCCCAAAGACCAACAAAACCCATCAACCCTCAAACACCTGAAAAACCCATCAGACCCCCAAACACCAGCAAAACCCATCAGACCCTCAAACACCAACAAAACCCATCAAACGCCTAAACACCAACAAAATGCATCAGACCCCTAAACACCAACAAAACCCCATCAGACCCCCAAACACTAACAAAACCCATAAGACCCTCAAACACCAACAAAACCCATCAGACCCCCAAGCAACAACAAAAACCCACCAGACCCCAAACACCAACAAAACCCATCAGACAACGACACACCAACAAAACCCATCAGACCCACAAACACCTGAAAAACACGTCAGACCCTCAAACACTCACAAAACCCATCAGACCCCTAAACACCAACAAAATCCCATCAGACCCGAACACACCAACAAAACCCATCAGACCCCCAAAGACCAACAAAACCCATCAACCCTCAAACACCTGAAAAACCCATCAGACCCCCAAACACCAGCAAAACCCATCAGACCCTCAAACACCAACAAAACCCATCAAACGCCTAAACACCAACAAAACGCCATCGGACCCCCAAACACCAACAAATCCCAACAGACCCTCAAACACCAACAAAACCCATCAAACACCTAAACACCAGCAAAACCCCATCAGACCCCCAAACACCAACAAAACCCATCAGACCCCCAAACACCAACAGAACCCATCAACACTCAAACACCTCAAAAAGCCATCAGACCCCCAAACACCAACAAAACCCATCAGACCCTCAAACACCAACAAAACCCATCAGACCCCCAAACACCAACAAAACCCATCAGACCCTCAAACACCAACAAAACCCATCAGAACCCCAAGAAAGAACAAAACCCACCAGACCCCAAACACCAACAGAACCCATCAACACTCAAACACCTCAAAAAGCCATCAGACACCCAAACACCAACAAAACCCATCAGACCCTCAAACACCAACAAAACCCATCAGACCCCCAAACACCAACAAAACCCATCAGACCCCCAAACACCAACAAAACCCCATCAGATCCCCAAACACGAACAAAACCCATCAGACCCCCAAACACCAACAAAAACCATCAGACCCCCAAACACTAACAAAACACAGCAGACCCCAAAAACCAACAAAACCCCATCAGACCCCTTAAACACCAACAAAACCACCTCGGAACCCAAACACCAACAAAACCACATCGGACCCCAAACACCAACAAAACCCATCAGACCCCCAAACAACAACAAAACCCATCAGACCCTCAAACACCAACAAAACCATCAGACCCCCAAACTCCAACAAAACCATCAGACCCCCAAACACCAACAAAACACATCAGACCCTCAAACACCAACAAAACCACATCAGACACTCAAACACCAACAAAACCCATCAGACCCCCAAACAGCAACAAAACCCATCAGACCCCAAACACCAACAAAACCCATCAGACCCCCAAACACCAACAAAACCCATCAGACCCCCAAACACCAACAAAACCCATCAGACCCTCAAACACCAACAAAACCCATCAGACCCTCAAACACCAACAAAACCCATCAGACCCCTAAACACCAACAACACCCCATCAGACCCCAAAAAACCAACAGAACCGATCAGACCCCCAAACACCAACAAAACCCATCAGACCCTCAAACACCAACAAAACGCATCAGACCCCTAAACACCAACAAAACCCCATCAGACCCCCAAACACTAACAAAACCCATAAGACCCTCAAACACCAACAAAACCCATCAGACCCCCAAGCAACAACAAAACCCACCAGACCCCAAACACCAACAAAACCCATCAGACAACGACACACCAACAAAACCCATCAGACCCACAAACACCTGAAAAACACGTCAGACCCTCAAACACTCACAAAACCCATCAGACCCCTAAACACCAACAAAAACCCCATCAGACCCCAACACACCAACAAAACCCATCAGACCCCCAAACACCAACAAAACCCATCAACCCTCAAACACCTGAAAAACCCATCAGACCCCCAAACACCAGCAAAACCCATCAGACCCTCAAACACCAACAAAACCCATCAAACGCCTAAACACCAACAAAACGCCATCGGACCCCCAAACACCAACAAAACCCATCAGACCCTGAAACACCAACAGAACCCATCAACACTCAAACACCTCAACAAGCCATCAGACCCCCAAACACCAACAAAACCCAGCAGACCCTCAAACACCAACAGAACCCATCAGACCCTCAAACACCAACAAAACCCATCAGACCCCCAAACACCAACAAAAACCCATCAGAAACTCAAATACCAACAAAACCCATCAGAACCCCAAGAAAGAACAAAACCCACCAGACCCCAAACACCAACAAACCCCATCAGACCCCCAAACACCAACAAAACCCATCAGACAACGAAACACCAACAATACCCATCAGACCCCAAACTACCAACAAAACCCATCAGACCCCAAAAACCACCAAAATCCATCAGACCCCCAAACACCAACAAAACCCATCAGACCCCCAAAAATCAACAAAACCCGTCAGACCCCAAAATACCAGTAAAACACATAGACCCAGCGCCTGAAAAACACATCAGACCCTCAAACACTAACAAAACCCATCAGACCCCTAAACACCATCAAAACCCATCAGACCCTCAAACACCAACAAAACCCATCACACCCTCCAACACATGAAAAACCCATCAGACCCTCAAACACCAACAAAACCCATCAGACCCCCAAACACCAAGCATATCCCATCAGACCCCAAAACAACAACAAAACCCATCAGACCCCAAAACACCAACAAAAGCCCATCGGACCCCAAACACCAACAAAACCCATCAACCCTCAAACACCTGAAAAACCCATCAGACCTCCAAACACCAACAAAACGCAGCAGACACCCAAACACCAACAAAACCCATCAGACCCCCAAACACCAACAAAACCCCATCAGATCCCCAAACACGAACAAAACCCATCAGACCCCCAAACACCAACAAAAACCATCAGACCCCCAAACACTAACAAAACACAGCAGACCCCAAAAACCAACAAAACCCCATCAGACCCCTTAAACACCAACAAAACCACCTCGGAACCCAAACACCAACAAAACCACATCGGACCCCAAACACCAACAAAACGCATCAGACCCCCAAACAACAACAAAACCCATCAGACCCTCAAACACCAACAAAACCATCAGACCCCCAAACACCAACAAAACCATCAGACCCCCAAACACCAACAAAACCCATCAGACCCTCAAACACCAACAAAACCACATCAGACACTCAAACACCAACAAAACCCATCAGACCCCCAAACAGCAACAAAACCCATGAGACCCCAAACACCAACAAAACCCATCAGACCCCCAAACACCAACAAAACCCATCAGACCCCCAAACACCAACAAAACCCATCAGACCCTCAAACACCAACAAAACCCATCAGACCCTCAAACACCAACAAAACCCATCAGACCCCTAAACACCAACAACACCCCATCAGACCCCAAAAAACCAACAGAACCGATCAGACCCCCAAACACCAACAAAACCCATCAGACCCTCAAACACCAACAAAATGCATCAGACCCCTAAACACCAACAAAACCCCATCAGACCCCCAAACACTAACAAAACCCATCAGACCCTCAAACACCAACAAAACCCATCAGACCCCAAACACCAACAAAACCCATCAGACAACGACACACCAACAAAACCCATCAGACCCACAAACACCTGAAAAACACGTCAGACCCTCAAACACTCACAAAACCCATCAGACCCCTAAACACCAACAAAATCCCATCAGACCCGAACACACCAACAAAACCCATCAGACCCCCAAAGACCAACAAAACCCATCAACCCTCAAACACCTGAAAAACCCATCAGACCCCCAAACACCAGCAAAACCCATCAGACCCTCAAACACCAACAAAACCCATCAAACGCCTAAACACCAACAAAACGCCATCGGACCCCCAAACACCAACAAATCCCAACAGACCCTCAAACACCAACAAAACCCATCAAACACCTAAACACCAGCAAAACCCCATCAGACCCCCAAACACCAACAAAACCCATCAGACCCCCAAACACCAACAGAACCCATCAACACTCAAACACCTCAAAAAGCCATCAGACCCCCAAACACCAACAAATCCCATCAGACCCTCAAACACCAACAAAACCCATCAGACCCCCAAACACCAACAAAACCCATCAGACCCTCAAACACCAACAAAACCCATCAGAACCCCAAGAAAGAACAAAACCCACCAGACCCCAAACACCAACAGAACCCATCAACACTCAAACACCTCAAAAAGCCATCAGACACCCAAACACCACAAAACCCATCAGACCCTCAAACACCAACAAAACCCATCAGACCCCCAAACACCAACAAAACCCATCAGACCCCCAAACACCAACAAAACCCCATCAGATCCCCAAACACGAACAAAACCCATCAGACCCCCAAACACCAACAAAAACCATCAGACCCCCAAACACTAACAAAACACAGCAGACCCCAAAAACCAACAAAACCCCATCAGACCCCTTAAACACCAACAAAACCACCTCGGAACCCAAACACCAACAAAACCACATCGGACCCCAAACACCAACAAAACCCATCAGACCCCCAAACAACAACAAAAACCCATCAGACCCTCAAACACCAACAAAACCATCAGACCCCCAAACTCCAACAAAACCATCAGACCCCCAAACACCAACAAAACACATCAGACCCTCAAACACCAACAAAACCACATCAGACACTCAAACACCAACAAAACCCATCAGACCCCCAAACAGCAACAAAACCCATCAGACCCCAAACACCAACAAAACCCATCAGACCCCCAAACACCAACAAAACCCATCAGACCCCCAAACACCAACAAAACCCATCAGACCCTCAAACACCAACAAAACCCATCAGACCCTCAAACACCAACAAAACCCATCAGACCCCTAAACACCAACAACACCCCATCAGACCCCAAAAAACCAACAGAACCGATCAGACCCCCAAACACCAACAAAACCCATCAGACCCTCAAACACCAACAAAACGCATCAGACCCCTAAACACCAACAAAACCCCATCAGACCCCCAAACACTAACAAACCCATAAGACCCTCAAACACCAACAAAACCCATCAGACCCCCAAGCAACAACAAAACCCACCAGACCCCAAACACCAACAAAACCCATCAGACAACGACACACCAACAAAACCCATCAGACCCACAAACACCTGAAAAACACGTCAGACCCTCAAACACTCACAAAACCCATCAGACCCCTAAACACCAACAAAACCCCATCAGACCCCAACACACCAACAAAACCCATCAGACCCCCAAACACCAACAAAACCCATCAACCCTCAAACACCTGAAAAACCCATCAGACCCCCAAACACCAGCAAAACCCATCAGACCCTCAAACACCAACAAAACCCATCAAACGCCTAAACACCAACAAAACGCCATCGGACCCCCAAACACCAACAAAACCCATCAGACCCTGAAACACCAACAGAACCCATCAACACTCAAACACCTCAACAAGCCATCAGACCCCCAAACACCAACAAAACCCAGCAGACCCTCAAACACCAACAGAACCCATCAGACCCTCAAACACCAACAAAACCCATCAGACCCCCAAACACCAACAAAACCCATCAGAAACTCAAACACCAACAAAACCCATCAGAACCCCAAGAAAGAACAAAACCCACCAGACCCCAAACACCAACAAACCCCATCAGACCCCCAAACACCAACAAAACCCATCAGACAACGAAACACCAACAAAACCCATCAGACCCACAAACACCTGAAGAACACATCAGACCCTCAAACACTAACAAAACCCATCATACCCCTAAACACCAACAAAACCCCATCAGACCCCAACACACCAACAAAACCCATCAGACCCCCAAACACCAACAAAACCCATCAGACCCCTAAACACCAACAAAACCCCATGAGACGCCCAAACACCAACAAAACCCATCAGACCCTCAAACACCTGAAAAACCCATCAGACCCCAAACACCAACAAAACCCCATGAGACCCCCAAACACCAACAAAACCCATCAGACCCTCAAACACCTGAAAAACCCATCAGACCCCAAACACAAATAAAACCCCATCAGACCCCAAAACACCAACAAAACCCATCAGACCCCCAAACACCAACAAAACCCACCAGACCCCAAACACCAACAAAACCCATCAGACCCCCAAACACCAACCAAACCCATCATACCCTCAAACACCAACAAAACACAACTGACCCCAAAACACCAACAAAACCCATCAGACCCTCAAACACCAACAAAACCCCATCAGACCCCTAAACACGAACAAAAAACTATCAGACCCCAAAACACCAACAAAACCCATCAGAACCCCAAACAACAAGAAGACCCATCAGACCCTCAAATACCAACAAAACCCATCAGACCCTCAAACACCAACAAAACCCCATCAGACCCCCTAAACACCAACAAAACCCCATCAGACCCCAAAACACCAACAAAACCCATCAGAACCCCAAACACCAACAAAACCCATCAGACCCTCAAACACCAACAAAACCCATCAGTCCCCTGAACACCAACAAAAACCCATCAGACCCCCAAACACCAACAAAACCCCATGAGACCCCCAAACACCAACAAAACACATCAGACCCTCAAACACCTGAAAAACCCATCAGACCCCAAACACCAATAAAACCCCATCAGACCCCAAAACACCAACAAAACCCATCAGACCCCCAAATACCAACAATACCCATCAGACCCCAAACTACCAACAAAACCCATCAGACCCCAAACACCACCAAAATCCATCAGACCCCCAAACACCAACAAAACCCATCAGACCCCCAAACATCAACAAAACCCGTCAGACCCCAAAATACCAGTAAAACACATAGACCCAGCGCCTGAAAAACACATCAGACCCTCAAACACTAACAAAACCCATCAGACCCCTAAACACCAACAAAACCCATCAGACCCTCAAACACCAACAAAACCCATCACACCCTCCAACACATGAAAAACCCATCAGACCCTCAAACACCAACAAAACCCATCAGACCCCCAAACACCAAGCATACCCCATCAGACCCCAAAACAACAACAAAACCCATCAGACCCCAAAACACCAACAAAAGCCCATCGGACCCCAAACACCAACAAAACCCATCAGACCCCCAAACACCAACAGAACCCATCAACCCTCAAACACCTGAAAAACCCATCAGACCTCCAAACACCAACAAAACGCAGCAGACACCCAAACACCAACAAAACCCATCAGACCCCCAAACACCAACAAAACCCCATCAGATCCCCAAACACGAACAAAACCCATCAGACCCCCAAACACCAACAAAAACCATCAGACCCCCAAACACTAACAAAACACAGCAGACCCCAAAAACCAACAAAACCCCATCAGACCCCTTAAACACCAACAAAACCACATCGGAACCCAAACACCAACAAAACCACATCGGACCCCAAACACCAACAAAACCCATCAGACCCCCAAACAACAACAAAACCCATCAGACCCTCAAACACCAACAAAACCATCAGACCCCCCAAACACCAACAAAACCATCAGACCCCCAAACACCAACAAAACCCATCAGAGCCTCAAACACCAACAAAACCACATCAGACACTCAAACACCAACAAAACCCATCAGACCCCCAAACAGCAACAAAACCCATCAGACCCCAAACACCAACAAAACCCATCAGACCCCCAAACACCAACAAAACCCATCAGACCCCCAAACACCAACAAAACCCATCAGACCCTCAAACACCAACAAAACCCATCAGACCCTCAAACACCAACAAAACCCATCAGACCCTCAAACACCAACAAAACCCATCAGACCCCTAAACACCAACAACACCCCATCAGACCCCAAAAAACCAACAAAACCCAGCAGACCCCCAAACACCAACAAAACCCATCAGACCCTCAAACACCAACAAAACGCATCAGACCCCTAAACACCAACAAAACCCCATCAGACCCCCAAACACTAACAAAACCCATAAGACCCTCAAACACCAACAAAACCCATCAGACCCCCAAGCAACAACAAAACCCACAAGACCCCAAACACCAACAAAACCCACAAGACCCCAAACACCAACAAAACCCATCAGACAACGACACACCAACAAAACCCATCAGACCCACAAACACCTGAAAAACACGTCAGACCCCTCAAACACTCACAAAACCCATCAGACCCCTAAACACCAACAAAACCCCATCAGACCCCAACACACCAACAAAACCCATCAGACCCCCAAACACCAACAAAACCCATCAACCCTCAAACACCTGAAAAACCCATCAGACCCCCAAACACCAGCAAAACCCATCAGACCCTCAAACACCAACAAAACCCATCAAACGCCTAAACACCAACAAAACGCCATCGGAACCCCAAACACCAACAAATCCCAACAGACCCTCAAACACCAACAAAACCCATCAAACACCTAAACACCAGCAAAACCCCATCAGTCCCCCAAACACCAACAAAACCCATCAGACCCCCAAACACCAACAGAACCCATCAACACTCAAACACCTCAAAAAGCCATCAGACCCCCAAACACCAACAAAACCCAGCAGACCCTCAAACACCAACAAAACCCATCAGACCCTCAAACACCAACAAAACCCATCAGACCCCCAAACACCAACAAAACCCATCAGACCCTCAAACACCAACAAAACCCATCAGAACCCCAAGCAACAACAAAACCCACCAGACCCCAAACACCAACAAAACCCATCAGACCCCCAAACACCAACAAAACCCATCAGACAACGAAACAACAACAAAACCCATCGGACCCACAAACACCTGAAGAACACATCAGACCCTCAAACACTAACAAAACCCATCATACCCCTAAACACCAACAAAACCCCTTCAGACCCCAACACACCAACAAAACCCATCAGACCCTCAAACACCAACAAAACCCATCAGACCCCCAAACACCAACAAAACCCATCAGACCCTCAAACACCAACAAAACCCATCAGAACCCCAAGAAAGAACAAAACCCACCAGACCCCAAACACCAACAGAACCCATCAACACTCAAACACCTCAAAAAGCCATCAGACACCCAAACACCACAAAACCCATCAGACCCTCAAACACCAACAAAACCCATCAGACCCCCAAACACCAACAAAACCCATCAGACCCCCAAACACCAACAAAACCCCATCAGATCCCCAAACACGAACAAAACCCATCAGACCCCCAAACACCAACAAAAACCATCAGACCCCCAAACACTAACAAAACACAGCAGACCCCAAAAACCAACAAAACCCATCAGACCCCTTAAACACCAACAAAACCACCTCGGAACCCAAACACCAACAAAACCACATCGGACCCCAAACACCAACAAAACCCATCAGACCCCCAAACAACAACAAAACCCATCAGACCCTCAAACACCAACAAAACCATCAGACCCCCAAACTCCAACAAAACCATCAGACCCCCAAACACCAACAAAACACATCAGACCCTCAAACACCAACAAAACCACATCAGACACTCAAACACCAACAAAACCCATCAGACCCCCAAACAGCAACAAAACCCATCAGACCCCAAACACCAACAAAACCCATCAGACCCCCAAACACCAACAAAACCCATCAGACCCCCAAACACCAACAAAACCCATCAGACCCTCAAACACCAACAAAACCCATCAGACCCTCAAACACCAACAAAACCCATCAGACCCCTAAACACCAACAACACCCCATCAGACCCCAAAAAACCAACAGAACCGATCAGACCCCCAAACACCAACAAAACCCATCAGACCCTCAAACACCAACAAAACGCATCAGACCCCTAAACACCAACAAAACCCCATCAGACCCCCAAACACTAACAAAACCCATAAGACCCTCAAACACCAACAAAACCCATCAGACCCCCAAGCAACAACAAAACCCACCAGACCCCAAACACCAACAAAACCCATCAGACAACGACACACCAACAAAACCCATCAGACCCACAAACACCTGAAAAACACGTCAGACCCTCAAACACTCACAAAACCCATCAGACCCCTAAACACCAACAAAACCCCATCAGACCCCAACACACCAACAAAACCCATCAGACCCCCAAACACCAACAAAACCCATCAACCCTCAAACACCTGAAAAACCCATCAGACCCCCAAACACCAGCAAAACCCATCAGACCCTCAAACACCAACAAAACCCATCAAACGCCTAAACACCAACAAAACGCCATCGGACCCCCAAACACCAACAAAACCCATCAGACCCTGAAACACCAACAGAACCCATCAACACTCAAACACCTCAACAAGCCATCAGACCCCCAAACACCAACAAAACCCAGCAGACCCTCAAACACCAACAGAACCCATCAGACCCTCAAACACCAACAAAACCCATCAGACCCCCAAACACCAACAAAACCCATCAGAAACTCAAACACCAACAAAACCCATCAGAACCCCAAGAAAGAACAAAACCCACCAGACCCCCAAACACCAACAAACCCCATCAGACCCCCAAACACCAACAAAACCCATCAGACAACGAAACACCAACAAAACCCATCAGACCCACAAACACCTGAAGAACACATCAGACCCTCAAACACTAACAAAACCCATCATACCCCTAAACACCAACAAAACCCCATCAGACCCCAACACACCAACAAAACCCATCAGACCCCCAAACACCAACAAAACCCATCAGACCCCTAAACACCAACAAAACCCCATGAGACGCCCAAACACCAACAAAACCCATCAGACCCTCATACACCTGAAAAACCCATCAGACCCCAAACACCAACAAAACCCCATGAGACCCCCAAACACCAACAAAACCCATCAGACCCTCAAACACCTGAAAAACCCATCAGACCCCAAACACAAATAAAACCCCATCAGACCCCAAAACACCAACAAAACCCATCAGACCCCCAAACACCAACAAAACCCACCAGACCCCAAACACCAACAAAACCCATCAGACCCCCAAACACCAACCAAACCCATCATACCCTCAAACACCAACAAAACACAACTGACCCCAAAACACCAACAAAACCCATCAGACCCTCAAACACCAACAAAACCCCATCAGACCCCTAAACACGAACAAAAAACTATCAGACCCCAAAACACCAACAAAACCCATCAGAACCCCAAACAACAAGAAGACCCATCAGACCCTCAAATACCAACAAAACCCATCAGACCCTCAAACACCAACAAAACCCCATCAGACCCCTAAACACCAACAAAACCCCATCAGACCCCAAAACACCAACAAAACCCATCAGAACCCCAAACACCAACAAAACCCATCAGACCCTCAAACACCAACAAAACCCATCAGTCCCCTGAACACCAACAAAAACCCATCAGACCCCCAAACACCAACAAAACCCCATGAGACCCCCAAACACCAACAAAACACATCAGACCCTCAAACACCTGAAAAACCCATCAGACCCCAAACACCAATAAAACCCCATCAGACCCCAAAACACCAACAAAACCCATCAGACCCCCAAATACCAACAATACCCATCAGACCCCAAACTACCAACAAAACCCATCAGACCCCAAACACCACCAAAATCCATCAGACCCCCAAACACCAACAAAACCCATCAGACCCCCAAACATCAACAAAACCCGTCAGACCCCAAAATACCAGTAAAACACATAGACCCAGCGCCTGAAAAACACATCAGACCCTCAAACACTAACAAAACCCATCAGACCCCTAAACACCAACAAAACCCATCAGACCCTCAAACACCAACAAAACCCATCACACCCTCCAACACATGAAAAACCCATCAGACCCTCAAACACCAACAAAACCCATCAGACCCCCAAACACCAAGCATACCCCATCAGACCCCAAAACAACAACAAAACCCATCAGACCCCAAAACACCAACAAAAGCCCATCGGACCCCAAACACCAACAAAACCCATCAGACCCCCAAACACCAACAGAACCCATCAACCCTCAAACACCTGAAAAACCCATCAGACCTCCAAACACCAACAAAACGCAGCAGACACCCAAACACCAACAAAACCCATCAGACCCCCAAACACCAACAAAACCCCATCAGATCCCCAAACACGAACAAAACCCATCAGACCCCCAAACACCAACAAAAACCATCAGACCCCCAAACACTAACAAAACACAGCAGACCCCAAAAACCAACAAAACCCCATCAGACCCCTTAAACACCAACAAAACCACATCGGAACCCAAACACCAACAAAACCACATCGGACCCCAAACACCAACAAAACCCATCAGACCCCCAAACAACAACAAAACCCATCAGACCCTCAAACACCAACAAAACCATCAGACCCCCAAACACCAACAAAACCATCAGACCCCCAAACACCAACAAAACCCATCAGAGCCTCAAACACCAACAAAACCACATCAGACACTCAAACACCAACAAAACCCATCAGACCCCCAAACAGCAACAAAACCCATCAGACCCCAAACACCAACAAAACCCATCAGACCCCCAAACACCAACAAAACCCATCAGACCCCCAAACACCAACAAAACCCATCAGACCCTCAAACACCAACAAAACCCATCAGACCCTCAAACACCAACAAAACCCATCAGACCCTCAAACACCAACAAAACCCATCAGACCCCTAAACACCAACAACACCCCATCAGACCCCAAAAAACCAACAAAACCCAGCAGACCCCCAAACACCAACAAAACCCATCAGACCCTCAAACACCAACAAAACGCATCAGACCCCTAAACACCAACAAAACCCCATCAGACCCCCAAACACTAACAAAACCCATAAGACCCTCAAACACCAACAAAACCCATCAGACCCCCAAGCAACAACAAAACCCACAAGACCCCAAACACCAACAAAACCCACAAGACCCCAAACACCAACAAAACCCATCAGACAACGACACACCAACAAAACCCATCAGACCCACAAACACCTGAAAAACACGTCAGACCCTCAAACACTCACAAAACCCATCAGACCCCTAAACACCAACAAAACCCCATCAGACCCCAACACACCAACAAAACCCATCAGACCCCCAAACACCAACAAAACCCATCAACCCTCAAACACCTGAAAAACCCATCAGACCCCCAAACACCAGCAAAACCCATCAGACCCTCAAACACCAACAAAACCCATCAAACGCCTAAACACCAACAAAACGCCATCGGAACCCCAAACACCAACAAATCCCAACAGACCCTCAAACACCAACAAAACCCATCAAACACCTAAACACCAGCAAAACCCCATCAGTCCCCCCAAACACCAACAAAACCCATCAGACCCCCAAACACCAACAGAACCCATCAACACTCAAACACCTCAAAAAGCCATCAGACCCCCAAACACCAACAAAACCCAGCAGACCCTCAAACACCAACAAAACCCATCAGACCCTCAAACACCAACAAAACCCATCAGACCCCCAAACACCAACAAAACCCATCAGACCCTCAAACACCAACAAAACCCATCAGAACCCCAAGCAACAACAAAACCCACCAGACCCCAAACACCAACAAAACCCATCAGACCCCCAAACACCAACAAAACCCATCAGACAACGAAACAACAACAAAACCCATCGGACCCACAAACACCTGAAGAACACATCAGACCCTCAAACACTAACAAAACCCATCATACCCCTAAACACCAACAAAACCCCTTCAGACCCCAACACACCAACAAAACCCATCAGACCCCCAAACACCAACAAAACCCATCAGACCCCAAACACCAACAAAACCCCATGAGACCCTCAAACACCAACAAAACCCATCAGACCCTCAAACACCTGAAAAACCCATCAGACCCCAAACACCAACAAAACCCCATGAGACCCCGAAACACCAACAAAACCCATCAGACCCTCAAACACCTGAAAAACCCATCAGACCCCAAACACCAATAAAACCCCATCAGACCCCAAAACACAAACAAAACCCATCAGACCCCCAAACACCAACAAATCCCACCAGACCCCAAACACCAACAAAACCCATCAGACCCCCAAACACCAACCAAACCCATCATACCCTCAAACACCAACAAAACCCATCAGACCCCAAAACACCAACAAAACCCATCAGACCCTCAAACACCAACAAAACCCCATCAGACCCCTAAACACGAACAAAAAACCATCAGACCCCAAAACACCAACAAAACCCATCAGAACCCCAAACACCAACAAAACCCATCAGACCCTCAAACACCAACAAAACCCATCAGTCCCCTAAACACCAGCAAAACCACATCAGACCCCCAAACACCAACAAAACCCCATGAGACCCCCAAACACAAACAAAACACATCAGACCCTCAAACACCTGAAAAACCCATCAGACCCCAAACACCAATAAAACCCCATCAGACCCCAAAACACCAACAAAACCCATCAGACCCCCAAATACCAACAATACCCATCAGACCCCAAACCACCAACAAAACCCATCAGACTCCAAACACCACCAAAATCCATCAGACCCCCAAACACCAACAAAACCCATCAGACCCCCAAACATCAACAAAACCCGTCAGACCCCAAAATACCAGTAAAACACATAGACCCAGCGCCTGAAAAACACATCAGACCCTCAAACACTAACAAAACCCATCAGACCCCTAAACACCAACAAAACCCATCAGACCCTCAAACACCAACAAAACCCATCACACCCTCCAACACATGAAAAACCCATCAGACCCTCAAACACCAACAAAACACATCAGACCCCCAAACACCAAGCATACCCCATCAGACCCAAAACAACAACAAAACCCATCAGACCCCAAAACACCAACAAAAGCCCATCGGATCCCAAACACCAACAAAACCCATCAGACCCCCAAACACCAACAGAACCCATCAACCCTCAAACACCTGAAAAACCCATCAGACCTCCAAACACCAACAAAACGCAGCAGACCCCCAAACACCAACAAAACCCATCAGACCCCCAAACACCAACAAAACCCCATCAGATCCCCAAACACGAACAAAGCCCATCAGACCCCCAAACACCAACAAAAACCATCAGACCCCCAAACACTAACAAAACACAGCAGACCCCAAAAACCAACAAAACCCATCAGACCCCTTAAACACCAACAAAACCACATCGGAATCCAAACACCAACAAAACCAAATCGGACCCCAAACACCAACAAAACCCATCAGACCCCCAAACAACAACAAAACCCATCAGACGCTCAAACACCAACAAAACCATCAGATCCCCAAACACCAACAAAACCCATCAGACCCTCAAACACCAACAAAACCCATCAGACCCTCAAACACCAACAAAACCCACCAGACCCTCAAACACCAACAAAACCCATCAGACCCCTAAACACCAACAAAACCCCATCAGACCCCAAAACACCAACAAATCCCATCAGACCCCCAAACACCAACAAAACCCATCAGACCCGCAAACACCCACAAAACTCATCAGACCCCTGAACACCAACAAAACCCCATCAGACCCCCAAACACTAACAAAACCCATCAGACCCTCAAACACCAACAAAACCCATCAGACGCTCAAACACCAACAAAACCCATCAGACCCCCAAACAGCAACAAAACCCATCAGACCCTCAAACACCAACAAAACCCATCAGAGCCCCAAACACCAACAAACCTCATCAGACCCCCAAACACCAACAAAACCCATCAGACCCCAAAACTCCAACAAAACCCATCAGACCCCAAACACCAACAAAACCCCATGAGTCCCCCAAACACCAACAAAACCCATCAGACCCTCAAACACCTGAAAAACCCATCAGACCCCCAAACACCAAGCATACCCCATCAGACCCCAAAACAACAACAAAACCCATCAGACCCCAAAACACCAACAAAAGCCCATCGGACCCCAAACACCAACAAAACCCATCAGACCCCCAAACACCAACAGAACCCATCAACCCTCAAACACCTGAAAAACCCATCAGACCTCCAAACACCAACAAAACGCAGCAGACACCCAAACACCAACAAAACCCATCAGACCCCCAAACACCAACAAAACCCATCAGACCGCCAAACATCAACAAAACCCGTCAGACCCCAAAATACCAGTAAAACACATAGACCCAGCGCCTGAAAAACACATCAGACCCTCAAACACTAACAAAACCCATCAGACCCTTAAACACCAACAAAACCCATCAGACCCTCAAACACCAACAAAACCCATCACACCCTCCAACACATGAAAAACCCATCAGACCCTCAAACACCAACAAAACCCATCAGACCCCCAAACACCAAGCATACCCCATCAGACCCCAAAACAACAACAAAACCCATCAGACCCCAAAACACCAACAAAAGCCCATCGGACCCCAAACACCAACAAAACCCATCAGACCCCCAAACACCAACAGAACCCATCAACCCTCAAACACCTGAAAAACCCATCAGACCTCCAAACACCAACAAAACGCAGCAGACACCCAAACACCAACAAAACCCATCAGACCCCCAAACACCAACAAAACCCCATCAGATCCCCAAACACGAACAGAACCCATCAGACCCCCAAACACCAACAAAAACCATCAGACACCCAAACACTAACAAAACACAGCAGACCCCAAAAACCAACAAAACCCCATCAGACCCCTTAAACACCAACAAAACCACATCAGAACCCAAACACCAACAAAACCACATCGGACCCCAAACACCAACAAAACCCATCAGACCCCCAAACAACAACAAAACCCATCAGACCCTCAAACACCAACAAAACCATCAGACCCCCAAACACCAACAAAACCATCAGACCCCCAAACACCAACAAAACCCATCAGACCCTCAAACACCAACAAAACCACACCAGACACTCAAACACCAACAAAACCCATCAGACCCCCAAACAGCAACAAAACCCATCAGACCCCAAACACCAACAAAACCCATCAGACCCCCAAACACCAACAAAACCCATCAGACCCCCAAACACCAACAAAACCCATCAGACCCTCAAACACCAACAAAACCCATCAGACCCTCAAACACCAACAAAACCCATCAGACCCTCAAACACCAACCACACCCATCAGACCCCTAAACACCAACAACACCCCATCAGACCCCAAAAAACCAACAAAACCCATCAGACCCCCAAACACCAACAAAACCCATCAGCCCCTCAAACACCAACAAAATGCATCAGACCCCTAAACACCAACAAAACCCCATCAGACCCCCAAACACTAACAAAACCCATCAGACCCTCAAACACCAACAAAACCCATCAGACCCCCAAGCAACAACAAAACCCACCAGACCCCAAACACCAACAAAACCCATCAGACAACGACACACCAACAAAACCCATCAGACCCACAAACACCTGAAAAACACATCAGACCCTCAAACACTCACAAAACCCATCAGACCCCTAAACACCAACAAAACCCCATCAGACCCCAACACACCAACAAAACCCATCAGACCCCCAAACACCAACAAAACCCATCAACCCTCAAACACCTGAAAAACCCATCAGACCCCCAAACACCAGCAAAACCCATGAGATCCTCAAACACCAACAAAACCCATCAAACGCCTAAACACCAACAAAATGCCATCGGACCCGCAAACACCAACAAATCCCAACAGACCCTCAAACACCAACAAAACCCATCAAACACCTAAACACCAGCAAAAGCCCATCAGACCCCAAAACACCAACAAAACCCATCAGACCCCCAAACACCAACAGAACCCATCAACACTCAAACACCTCAAAAAGCCATCAGACCCCCAAACACAAACAAAACCCAGCAGACCCTCAAACACCAACAAAACCCATCAGACCCTCAGACACCAACAAAACCCATCAGACCCCCAAACACCAACAAAACCCATCAGACCCTCAAACACCAACAAAACCCATCAGAACCCCAAGCAACAACAAAAACCACCAGACCCCAAACACCAACAAAACCCATCAGACCCCCAAACACCAACAAAACCCATCAGACAACGAAACACCAACAAAACCCATCAGACCCACAAACACCTGAAGAACACATCAGACCCTCAAACACTAACAAAACCCATCATACCCCTAAACACCAACAAAACCCCTTCAGACCCCAACACACCAACAAAACCCATCAGACCCCCAAACACCAACAAAACCCATCAGACCCCAAACACCAACAAAACCCCATGAGACCCTCAAACACCAACAAAACCCATCAGACCCTCAAACACCTGAAAAACCCATCAGACCCCAAACACCAACAAAACCCCATGAGACCCCGAAACACCAACAAAACCCATCAGACCCTCAAACACCTGAAAAACCCATCAGACCCCAAACACCAATAAAACCCCATCAGACCCCAAAACACAAACAAAACCCATCAGACCCCCAAACACCAACAAATCCCACCAGACCCCAAACACCAACAAAACCCATCAGACCCCCAAACACCAACAAAACCCATCAGACCCCAAAACACCAACAAAACCCATCAGACCCTCAAACACCAACAAAACCCCATCAGACCCCTAAACACGAACAAAAAACCATCAGACCCCAAAACACCAACAAAACCCATCAGAACCCCAAACAACAAGAAAACCCATCAGACCCTCAAACACCAACAAAACCCATCAGTCCCCTAAACACCAGCAAAACCACATCAGACCCCCAAACACCAACAAAACCCCATGAGACCCCCAAAAACAAACAAAACACATCAGACCCTCAAACACCTGAAAAACCCATCAGACCCCAAACACCAATAAAACCCCATCAGACCCCAAAACACCAACAAAACCCATCAGACCCCCAAATACCAACAATACCCATCAGACCCCAAACCACCAACAAAACCCATCAGACTCCAAACACCACCAAAATCCATCAGACCCCCAAACACCAACAAAACCCATCAGACCCCCAAACATCAACAAAACCCGTCAGACCCCAAAATACCAGTAAAACACATAGACCCAGCGCCTGAAAAACACATCAGACCCTCAAACACTAACAAAACCCATCAGACCCCTAAACACCAACAAAACCCATCAGACCCTCAAACACCAACAAAACCCATCACACCCTCCAACACATGAAAAACCCATCAGACCCTCAAACACCAACAAAACCCATCAGACCCCCAAACACCAAGCATACCCCATCAGACCCAAAACAACAACAAAACCCATCAGACCCCAAAACACCAACAAAAGCCCATCGGATCCCAAACACCAACAAAACCCAGCAGACCCCCAAGCACCAACAGAACCCATCAACCCTCAAACACCTGAAAAACCCATCAGACCTCCAAACACCAACAAAACGCAGCAGACCCCCAAACACCAACAAAACCCATCAGACCCCCAAACACCAACAAAACCCCATCAGATGCCAAACACGAACAAAGCCCATCAGACCCCCAAACACCAACAAAAACCATCAGACCCCCAAACACTAACAAAACACAGCAGACCCCAAAAACCAACAAAACCCATCAGACCCCTTAAACACCAACAAAACCACATCGGAATCCAAACAGCAACAAAACCAAATCGGACCCCAAACACCAACAAAACCCATCAGACCCCCAAACAACAACAAAACCCATCAGACGCTCAAACACCAACAAAACCATCAGATCCCCAAACACCAACAAAACCCATCAGACCCTCAAACACCAACAAAACCCATCAGACCCTCAAACACCAACAAAACCCATCAGACCCTCAAAACACCAACAAAACCCATCAGACCCCAAAACACCAACAAAACCCCATCAGACCCCAAAACACCAACAAATCCCATCAGACCCCCAAACACCAACAAAACCCATCAGACCCGCAAACACCAACAAAACTCATCAGACCCCTGAACACCAACAAAACCCCATCAGACCCCCAAACACTAACAAAACCCATCAGACCCTCAAACACCAACAAAACCCATCAGACGCTCAAACACCAACAAAACCCATCAGACCCCCAAACAGCAACAAAACCCATCAGACCCTCAAACACCAACAAAACCCATCAGAGCCCCAAACACCAACAAACCTCATCAGACCCCCAAACACCAACAAAACCCATCAGACCCCAAAACTCCAACAAAACCCATCAGACCCCAAACACCAACAAAACCCCATGAGTCCCCCAAACACCAACAAAACCCATCAGACCCTCAAATACCTGAAAAACCCATCAGACCCCAAACACCAACAAAACCCCATGAGACCCCCAAACACCAACAAAACCCATCAGACCCTCAAACACCTGAAAAACCCATCAGACCCCAAACACCAATAAAACCCCATCAGACGCCAAAACACCAACAAAACCCATCAGACCCCCAAACACCAACAAAACCCACCAGACCCCAAACACCAACAAAACCCATCAGACCCCCAAACACCAACCAAACCCATCATACCCTCAAACACCAACAAAACCCATCAGACCCTCAAACACCAACAAAACCCATCAGACCCTCAAACACCAACAAAACCCCATCAGACCCCTAAACACCAACAAAACCCCATCAGACCCCAAAACACCAACAAAACCCATCAGAACCCCAAACACCAACAAAAGCCATCAGACCCTCAAACACCAACAATACCCATCAGTCCCCTAAACACCAACAAAACCCCATCAGACCCCCAAACACCAACAAAACCCCATGAGACCCCCAAACACCAACAAAACACATCAGACCCTCAAACACCTGAAAAACCCATCAGACCCCAAACACCAATAAAACCCCCATCAGACCCCAAAACACCAACAAAACCCATCAGACCCCCAAATACCAACAATACCCATCAGACCCCAAACCACCAACAAAACCCATCAGACCCCAAACACCACCAAAATCCATCAGACCCCCAAACACCAACAAAACCCATCAGACCCCCAAACATCAACAAAACCCGTCAGACCCCAAAATACCAGTAAAACACATAGACCCAGCGCCTGAAAAACACATCAGACCCTCAAACACTAACAAAACCCATCAGACCCTTAAACACCAACAAAACCCATCAGACCCTCAAACACCAACAAAACCCATCACACCCTCCAACACATGAAAAACCCATCAGACCCTCAAACACCAACAAAACCCATCAGACCCCCAAACACCAAGCATACCCCATCAGACCCCAAAACAACAACAAAACCCATCAGACCCCAAAACACCAACAAAAGCCCATCGGACCCCAAACACCAACAAAACCCATCAGACCCCCAAACACCAACAGAACCCATCAATCCTCAAACACCTGAAAAACCCATCAGACCTCCAAACACCAACAAAACGCAGCAGACACCCCAAACACCAACAAAACCCATCAGACCCCCAAACACCAACAAAACCCCATCAGATCCCCAAACACGAACAGAACCCATCAGACCCCCAAACACCAACAAAAACCATCAGACACCCAAACACTAACAAAACACAGCAGACCCCAAAAACCAACAAAACCCCATCAGACCCCTTAAACACCAACAAAACCACATCGGAACCCAAACACCAACAAAACCACATCGGACCCCAAACACCAACAAAACCCATCAGACCCCCAAACAACAACAAAACCCATCAGACACTCAAACACCAACAAAACCATCAGACCCCCAAACACCAACAAAACCATCAGACCCCCAAACACCAACAAAACCCATCAGACCCTCAAACACCAACAAAACCACATCAGACACTCAAACACCAACAAAACCCATCAGACCCCCAAACAGCAACAAAACCCATCAGACCCCAAACACCAACAAAACCCATCAGACCCCCAAACACCAACAAAACCCATCAGACCCCCAAACACCAACAAAACCCATCAGACCCTCAAACACCAACAAAACCCATCAGACCCTCAAACACCAACAAAACCCATCAGACCCTCAAACACCAACCACACCCATCAGACCCCTAAACACCAACAACACCCCATCAGACCCCAAAAAACCAACAAAACCCATCAGACCCCCAAACACCAACAAAACCCATCAGCCCCTCAAACACCAACAAAATGCATCAGACCCCTAAACACCAACAAAACCCCATCAGACCCCCAAACACTAACAAAACCCATCAGACCCTCAAACACCAACAAAACCCATCAGACCCCCAAGCAACAACAAAACCCACCAGACCCCAAACACCAACAAAACCCATCAGACAACGACACACCAACAAAACCCATCAGACCCACAAACACCTGAAAAACACATCAGACCCTCAAACACTCACAAAACCCATCAGACCCCTAAACACCAACAAAACCCCATCAGACCCCAACACACCAACAAAACCCATCAGACCCCCAAACACCAACAAAACCCATCAACCCTCAAACACCTGAAAAAACCCATCAGACCCCCAAACACCAGCAAAACCCATCAGACCCTCAAACACCAACAAAACCCATCAAACGCCTAAACACCAACAAAATGCCATCGGACCCCCAAACACCAACAAATCCCAACAGACCCTCAAACACCAACAAAACCCATCAAACACCTAAACACCAGCAAAAGCCCATCAGACCCCAAAACACCAACAAAACCCATCAGACCCCCAAACTCCAACAGAACCCATCAACACTCAAACACCTCAAAAAGCCATCAGACCCCCAAACACAAACAAAACCCAGCAGACCCTCAAACACCAACAAAACCCATCAGACCCTCAGACACCAACAAAACCCATCAGACCCCCAAACACCAACAAAACCCATCAGACCCTCAAACACCAACAAAACCCAACAGAACCCCAAGCAACAACAAAACCCACCAGACCCCAAACACCAACAAAACCCATCAGACCCCCGAACACCAACAAAACCCATCAGACAACGAAACACCAACAAAACCCATCAGACCCACAAACACCTGAAGAACACATCAGACCCTCAAACACTAACAAAACCCATCATACCCCTAAACACCAACAAAACCCCATCAGACCCGAACACACCAACAAAACCCATCAGACCCCCAAACACCAACAAAACCCATCAACCCTCAAACACCTGAAAAACCCATCAGACCCCCAAACACCAATAAAACCCATCAGACCCTCAAACACCAACAAAACCCATCAAACGCCTAAACACCAACAAAACCCCATCAGACCCCCAAACACTAACAAAACCCATCAGACCCTCAAACAGCAACAAAACCCATCAGACCCCTAAATACCAACAAAAACCCATCAGACCCCCAAACAACAACAAAACCCATCAAGCCCCCAAACACCAACAGAACCCAACAACCCTCAAACACCTGAAAAACCCATCAGACCCCCAAACACCAACAAAACCCAGCAGACCCCCAAACACCAACAAATCCCAACAGACCCTCAAGCACCAACAAAACCCATCAAACACCTAAACACCAACAAAACCCCATCAGACCCCAAAACACCAACAAAACCCATCAGACCCCCAAACACCAACAGAACCCATCAACACTCAAACACCTCAAAAAGCCATCAGACGCCCAAACACCAACAAAATCCATCAGACCCCTAAACACCAACAAAACCCATCAGACCCCTAAACACCAACAAAACGCCATCAGACTCCCAAACACCAACAAAACCCCATCAGACCCCAAACAACAACAAAACCCATCAATCCCCGAAACACCAACAAAACCCATCAGACCCCCAATCACCAACAAAACCCATCAGATCCTCAAACACCAACAAAACCCATCAGATCCTCAAACCCCAACAAATCCCATCAGACCCTCAAACACCAACAAAACCCATCAGACCCCCAAACACCAAGAATACCCCATCAGACCCCAAAACAACAACAAAACCCATCAGACCCCCAAACACCAACAAAAGCCCATCGGACCGAAAACAACAACAAAACCCATCAGACCCACAAACACCAACAGAACCCATCAACCCTCAAACACCTGAAAAACCCATCAGACCCCCAAACACCAACAAAACGCAGCAGACCCCCAAACACCAACAAAACCCATCAGACCCCCATAGACCAACAAAACCCCATCAGACCCCCAAACACGAACAACACCCATCAGACCCCCAAACACCAACAAAAACCATCAGACCCCAAAACACTAACAAATCACAACAGACCTCAAACACCAACAAAACCCCATCAGACCCCCCTAACACCAACAAAGCCACATCGGACTCCAAACACCAACAAAACCACATCGGACCCCAAACACCAACAAAACCCATCAGACCCTCAAACACCTGAAAAACCCATCAGACCCCAAACACCAATAAAACCCCATCAGACCCCAAAACACCAACAAAATCCATCAGACCCCCAAATACCAACAAAACCCATCAGACCCCAAAACACCAACAAAACCCATCAGACCCCAAACACCACCAAAATCCATCAGACCCCCAAACACCAACAAAACCCATCAGACCCCCAAACATCAACAAAACCCGTCAGACCCCGAAATACCAGTAAAACACATAGACCGAGTGCCTGAAAAACACATCAGACCTACAAACACCAACAAAACACATCAGACCCCTAAACACCAACAAAACCCATCAGACCCACAAACACCAACAAAACCCATCAGACCCTCAAACACCAACAAAACCCATCAGACACTCAAACACCAACAAAACCCATCAGACCCCCAAACACTAACAAAACCCACCAGACCCCAAACACCAACAAAACCCATCAGACCCCCAAACACCAACAAAACCCATCAGACCCCCAAACACCAACAAAACCCACCAGACCCCAAACACCAACAAAACCCATCAGACCCCCAAACACCAACAAAACCCATCAGACCCTCAAACACCAACAAAACCCATCAGACCCTCAAACACCAACAAAACCCATCAGAACCCTAAACACCAACAAAACCCCATCAGACCCCAAAACACCAACAAAACCCATCAGACCCCCAAACACCAACAAAACCCATCAGACCCGCAAACACCCACAAAACCCATCAGACCCCTGAACAGCAACAAAACCCCATCAGACCACCAAACACTAACAAAACCCATCAGACCCTCAAACACCAACAAAACCCATCAGACCCTCAAACAGCAACAAAACCCATCAGACCCCCAAACACCAAGAATACCCCATCAGACCCTCAAACACCAACAAAACCCATCAGACCCCCAAACACCAACAAACCCCATCAGACCCACAAACACCAACAAAACCCATCAGACCCCCAAACACCAACAAAACCCATCAGACTCCAAACACCAACAAAACCCCATGAGACCCCCCATACACCAACAAAACCCATCAGACCCTCAAACACCTGAAAAACCCATCAGACCCCAAACACCAGCAAAACCCCATGAGACCCCCAAACACCAACAAAACCCATCAGACCCTCAAACACCTGAAAAACGCATCAGACCCCAAACACCAATAAAACCCCATCAGACCCCAAAACACCAACAAAACCCATCAGACCCCCAAACACCAACAAAACCCACCAGACCCCAAACACCAAAAAAACCCATCAGACCCCCAAACACCAAAAAAACCCATCATACCCTGAAACACCAACAAAACCCATCAGACCCTCAAACACCAACAAAACCCATCAGACCCTCAAACACCAACAAAACCCCATCAGACCCCTAAACACCAACAAAACCCCATCAGACCCCCAAACACTAACAAAACCCATCAGACCCTCAAACACCAACAAAACCCATCAGACCCCCAAGCAACAACAAAACCCACCAGACCCCAAACACCAACAAAACCCATCAGACAACGACACACCAACAAAACCCATCAGACCCACAAACACCTGAAAAACACGTCAGACCCTCAAACACTCACAAAACGCATCAGACCCCTAAACACCAACAAAACCCCATCAGACCCCAACACACCAACAAAACCCATCAGACCCCCAAACACCAACAAAACCCATCAACCCTCAAACACCTGAAAAACCCATCAGACCCCCAAACACCAGCAAAACCCATCAGACCCTCAAACACCAACAAAACCCATCAAACGCCTAAACACCAACAAAACGCCATCGGACCCCCAAACACCAACAAATCCCAACAGACCCTCAAACACCAACAAAACCCATCAAACACCTAAACACCAGCAAAAGCCCATCAGACTCCCAAACACCAACAAAACCCATCAGACCCCCAAACACCAACAGAACCCATCAACACTCAAACACCTCAAAAAGCCATCAGACCCCCAAACATCAACAAAACCCAGCAGACCCTCAAACACCAACAAAACCCATCAGACCCTCAAACACCAACAAAACCCATCAGACCCCCAAACACCAACAAAACCCATCCGACCCTCAAGCACCAACAAAACCCATCAGAACCCCAAGCAACAACAAAACCCACCAGACCCCAAACACCAACAAAACCCATCAGACCCCCAAACACAAACAAAACCCATCAGACAACGAAACACCAACAAAACCCATCAGACCCACAAACACCTGACGAACACATCAGACCCTCAAACACTAACAAAACCCATCATACCCCTAAACACCAACAAAACCCATCAGACCCCAACACACCAACAAAACCCATCAGACCCCCAAACACCAACAAAACCCATCAACCCTCAAACACCTGAAAAACCCATCAGACCCCCAAACACCAACAAAACCCATCAGACCCTCAAACACCAACAAAACCCATCAAACGCCTAAACACCAACAAAACCCCATCAGACCCCCAAACACTAACAAAACCAATCAGACCCTCAAACAGCAACAAAACCCATCAGACCCCTAAATACCAACAAAAACCCATCAGACCCCCAAACACAACAAAACCCATCAAGCCCCCAAACACCAACAGGACCCAACAACCCTCAAACACCTGAAAAACCCATCAGACCCCCAAACACCAACAAAACCCAGCAGACCCCCAAACACCAACAAATCCCAACAGACCCTCAAACACCAACAAAACCCATCAAACACCTAAACACCAACAAAACCCCATCAGACCCCCAAACACCAACAAAACCCATCAGACCCCAAACACCAACAGAACCCATCAACACTCAAACACCTCAAAAAGCCATCAGACGCCCAAACACCAACAAAATCCATCAGACCCCCAAACACCAACAAAACCCATCAGACCCCTAAACACCAACAAAACGCCATCAGACTCCCAAACACCAACAAAACCCCATCAGACCCCAAACAACAACAAAAACCCATCAATCCCCGAAACACCAACAAAACACATCAGACCCCCAATCACCAACAAAACCATCAGATCCTCAAACTCCAACAAACCCATCAGATCCTCAAACCCCAACAAAACCCATCAGACCCTCAAACACCAACAAAACCCATCAGACCCCCAAACACCAAGAATACCCCATCAGACCCCAAAACAACAACAAAACCCATCAGACCCCCAAACACCAACAAAAGCCCATCGGACCCAAAACACCAACAAAACCCATCAGACCCCCCAAACACCAACAGAACCCATCAACCCACAAACACCTGAAAAACCCATCAGACCCCCAAACACCAACAAAACGCAGCAGACCCCCAAACACCAACAAAACCCATCAGACCCCCATAGACCAACAAAACCCCATCAGACCCCAAAACACCAACAAAACGCATCAGACCCCAAACACCACCAAAATCCATCAGACCCCCAAACACCAACAAAACCCATCAGACCCCCAAACATCAACAAAACCCGTCAGACCCCGAAATACCAGTAAAACACATAGACGAGCGCCTGAAAAAACACATCAGACTACAAACACTAACAAAACCCATCAGACCCCTAAACACCAACAAAACCCATCAGACCCTCAAACACCAACAAAACCCATCAGGACCCTCAAACACCAACAAAACCCATCAGAAACTCAAACACCAACAAAACCCATCAGACCCCCAAACACTAACAAAACCCACCAGACCCCAAACACCAACAAAACCCATCAGACCCCCAAACACCAACAAAACCCATCAGACCCCCAAACACCAACAAAACCCACCAGACCCCAAACAGCAACAAAACCCATCAGACCCCCAAGCACCAACAAAACCCATCAGACCCTCAAACACCAACAAAACACATCAGACCCTCAAACACCAACAAAACCCATCAGAACCATAAACACCAACAAAACCCCAGCAGACCCCAAAACACCAACAAAACCCATCAGACCCCCCAAACACCAACAAAACCCATCAGACCCGCAAACACCCACAAAACCCATCAGACCCCTGAACACCAACAAACCCCCATCAGACCCCCAAACACTTACAAAACCCATCAGACCCTCAAACACCAAACAAAACCCATCAGACCCTCAAACACCAACAAAACCCATCAGACCCCCAAACACCAAGAATACCCCATCAGACCCTCAAACACCAACAAAACCCATCAGACCCCCAAACACCAACAAACCCCATCAGACCCACAAACACCAACAAAACCCATCAGACCCCCAAACACCAACAAAACCCATCAGACCCCAAACACCAACAAAAACCCATGAGACCCCCATACACCAACAAAACCCATCAGACCCTCAAACACCTGAAAAACCCATCAGACCCCAAACACCAACAAAACCCCATGAGACCCCCCAAACACCAACAAAACCCATCAGACCCTCAAACACCTGAAAAACCCATCAGACCCCAAACACCAATAAAACCCCATCAGACCCCAAAACACCAACAAAACCCATCAGACCCCCAAACACCAACAAAACCCACCAGACCCCAAACACCAACAAAACCCATCAGACCCCCAAACACCAGCCAAACCCATCATACCCTCAAACACCAACAAAACCCATCAGACCCTCAAACACCAACAAAACCCATCAGACCCTCAAACACCAACAAAACCACATCAGACCCCTAAACACAAACAAAAAACCATCAGACCCCAAAACACCAACAAAACCCATCAGAACCCCAAACACCAAGAAACCCATCAGACCCTCAAACACCAACAAAACCCATCAGTCCCCTGAACACCAACAAAACCACATCAGACCCCCAAACACCAACAAAACCCCATGAGACCCCCAAACACCAACAAAACACATCAGACCCTCAAACACCTGAAGAAACCATCAGACCCCAAACACCAATAGAAGCCCATCAGACCCCAAAACACCAACAAAACCCATCAGACCCCCAAATACCAACAATACCCATCAGACCCCAAACCACCAACAAAACCCATCAGACCCCAAACACCACCAAAATCCATCAGACCCCCAAACACCAACAAAACCCATCAGACCCCCAAACATCAACAAAATCCATCAGACCCCCAAAATACCAGTAAAACACATAGACCCAGCGCTGAAAAACACATCAGACCCTCAAACACTAACAAAACCCATCAGACCCCTAAACACCAACAAAACCCATCAGACCCTCAAACACCAACAAACCCATCACACCCTCCAACACATGAAAAACCCATCAGACCCTCAAACACCAACAAAACCCATCAGACCCCCAAACACCAAGCATACCCCATCAGACCCCAAAACAACAACAAAACCCATCAGACCCCAAAACACCAACAAAAGCCCATCGGACCCCAAACACCAACAAAACCCATCAGACCCCCAAACACCAACAGAACCCATCAACCCTCAAACACCTGAAAAAACCCATCAGACCTCCAAACACAACAAAACGCAGCAGACCCCCAAACACCAACAAAACCCATCAGACCCCCAAACACCAACAAAACCCCATCAGATCCCCAAACACGGACAAAACCCATCAGACCCCCAAACACCAACAAAAACCATCAGACCCCCAAACAAAAACAAAACACAGCAGACCCCAAAAACCAACAAAACCCATTCAGACCCCTTAAACACCAACAAAACCACATCGGAACCCAAACACCAACAAAACCACATCTGACCCCAAACACCAACAAAACCCATCAGACCCCAAGCAACAACAAAACCCATCAGACGCTCAAACACCAACAAAACCATCAGATCCCTAAACACCAACTAAACCCATCAGACCCTCAAACACCAACAAAACCCATCAGACCCTCAAACACCAACAAAACCCATCAGGACCCCTAAACACCAACAAAATCCCATCAGACCCCAAAACACCAACAAAACCCATCAGACCCCCAAACACCAACAAAACCCATCAGACCCGCAAAAACCCACAAAACCCATCAGACCCCTGAACACCACCAAAACCCCATCAGACCCCCAAACACGAACAAAACCGATCAGACCCTCAGACACCAACAAAACCCATCAGACGCTCAAACACCAACAAAACCCATCAGACCCCCAAACAGCAACAAAACCCATCAGACCCTCAAACACCAACAAAACCCATCAGGACCCCAAACACCAACAAACCTTATCAGACCCCCAAACACCAACAAAACCCATCAGACCCCAAAACTCCAACAAAACCCATCAGACCCCAAACACCACCAAAACCCCATGAGTCCCCCAAACACCAACAAAACCCATCAGACCCTCAAACACCTGAAAAACCCATCAGACCCCAAACACCAACAAAACCCCATGAGGCCCCCAAACACCAACAAAACCATCAGACCCTCAAACACCTGAAAAACCCATCAGACCCCAAACACCAATAAAAGCCCATCAGACGCCAAAACACCAACAAAACCCATCAGACCCCAAACACCAACCAAACCCATCATACCCTCAAACACCAACAAAACCCATCAGACCCTCAAACACCAACAAAACCCATCAGACCCTCAAACACCAACAAAACCTCATCAGACCCCTAAACACCAACAAAACCCATCAGACCCCAAAACACCAACAAAACCCATCAGAACCCCAAACACCAACAAAACCCATCAGACCCTCAAACACCAAAAAAACCCATCAGTCCCCTAAACACCAACAAAACCCCATCCGACCCCCAAACACCAACGAAACCCCATGAGACCCCCAAACACCAACAAAACACATCAGACCCTCAAACACCTGAAAAAACCCATCAGACCCCAAACACCAATAAAACCCCATCAGACCCCAAAACAGCAACAAAACCCATCAGACCCCCAAATACCAACAATACCCATCAGACCCCAAACCACCACAAAACCCATCAGACCCCAAACACCACCAAAATCCATCAGACCCCCAAACACCAACAAAACCCATCAGACCCCCAAACATCAACAAAACCCGTCAGACCCCAAAATACCAGTAAAACACATAGACCCAGCGCCTGAAAAACACATCAGACCCTCAAACACTAACAAAACCCATCAGACCCCTAAACACCAACAAAACCCATCAGACCCTCAAACACCAACAAAACCCATCACACCCTCCAACACATGAAAAACCCAACAGACCCTCAAACACCAACAAAACCCATCAGACCCCCAAACACCAAGCATACCCATCAGGACCCCAAAACAACAACAAAACCCATCAGACCCCAAAACACCAACAAAAGCCCATCGGTACCCCAAACACCAACAAAACCCATCAGACCCCCAAACACCAACAGAACCCATCAACCCTCAAACACCTGAAAAAACCATCAGACCCCAAACACCAACAAAACCCCATGAGACCCCCAAACACCAACAAAACCCATCAGACCCTCAAACACCTGAAAAACCCATCAGACCACAAACACCAATAAAAGCCCATCAGACCCCCAAAACCAACAAAACCCATCAGACCCCCAAACACCAACCAAACCCATCATACCCTCAAACACCAACAAAACCCATCAGACCCTCAAACACCAACAAAACCCATCAGACCCTCAAACACCAACAAAACCCCATCAGACCCCTAAACACCAACAAAACCCCATCAGACCCCAAAACACCAACAAAACCCATCAGAACCCCAAACACCAACAAAACCCATCAGACCCTCAAACACCAACAAAACCCATCAGTCCCCTAAACACCAACAAAACCCCATCAGACCCCCAAACACCAACAAAACCCTATGAGACCCCCAAACACCAACAAAACACATCAGACCCTCAAACACCTGAAAAACCCATCAGACCCCAAACACCAATAAAAGCCCATCAGACCCCAAAACACCAACAAAACCCATCAGACCCCCAAATACCAACAATACCCATCAGACCCCAAACCACCAACAAAACCCATCAGACCCCAAACACCACCAAAATCCATCAGACCCCCAAACACCAACAAAACCCATCAGACCCCCAAACATCAACAAAACCCGTCAGACCCCAAAATACCAGTAAAACACATAGACCCAGCGCCTGAAAAACACATCAGACCCTCAAACACTAACAAAACCCATCAGACCCCTAAACACCAACAAAACCCATCAGACCCTCAAACACCAACAAAACCCATCACACCCTCCAACACATGAAAAACCCATCAGACCCTCAAACACCAACAAAACCCATCAGACCCCCAAACACCAAGCATACCCCATCAGACCCCAAAACAACAACAAAACCCATCAGACCCCAAAACACCAACAAAAGCCCATCGGACCCCAAACACCAACAAAACCCATCAGACCCCCAAACACCAACAGAACCCATCAACCCTCAAACACCTGAAAAACCCATCAGACCTCCAAACACCAACAAAACGCAGCAGACCCCCAAACACCAACAAAACCCATCAGACCCCCAAACACCAACAAAACCCCATCAGATCCCCAAACACGAACAAAACCCATCAGACCCCAAACACCAACAAAAACCATCAGACCCCCAAACACTAACAAAACACAGCAGAACCCAAAAACCAACAAAACCCCATCAGAACCCTTAAACACCAACAAAACCACATCGGAACCCAAACACCAACAAAACCACATCGGACCCCAAACACCAACAAAATCCATCAGTCCCCCAAACAACAACAAACCCATCAGACCCTCAAACACCAACAAAACCATCAGACCCCCAAACACCAACAAAACCATCAGACCCCCAAACACCAACAAAACCCATCAGACCCTCAAACACCAACAAAACCACATCAGACACTCAAACACCAACAAAACCCATCAGACCCCCAAACAGCAACAAAACCCATCAGACCCTCAAACACCAACAAAACCCATCAGACCCTCAAACACCAACAAAACCCATCAGACCCTCAAACACCAACAAAACCCATCAGACCCTCAAACACCAACAAAACCCCTCAGACCCCTAAACACCAACAAAACCCCATCAGACCCCAAAAAACCAACAAAACCCATCAGACCCCCAAACACCAACAAAACCCATCAGACCCTCAAACACCAACAAAACGCATCAGACCCCTAAACACCAACAAAACCACATCAGACCCCCAAACACTAACAAAACCCATCCGACCCTCAAACACCAACAAAACCCATCAGACCCCCAAGCAACAACAAAACCCACCAGACCCCAAACACCAACAAAACCCATCAGACAACGACACACCAACAAAACCCATCAGACCCACAAACACCTGAAAAACACGTCAGACCCTCAAACACTCACAAAACCCATCAGACCCCTAAACACCAACAAAACCCCATCAGACCCCAACACACCAACAAAACCCATCAGACCCCCAAACACCAACAAAACCCATCAACCCTCAAACACCTGAAAAACACATCAGACCCCCAAACACCAACAAAACACATCAGACCCTCAAACACCAACAAAACCCACCAAACGCCTAAACACCAACAAAACCCCATCGGACCCCCAAACACTAACAAAACCCATCAGACCCTCAAACACCAACAAAACGCATCAGAACCTCAAACACCAACAAAACCCATCAGACCCCTAAACACCAACAAAACCCCATCAGACCCCAAAAAATCCAACAAAACCCATCAGACCACCAAACACCAACAAAACACATCAGACGCTCAAACACCAACAAAACGCATCAGACCCCTAAACACCAACAAAACCACATCAGACCCCCAAACACTAACAAAACCCATCAGAACCCCAAACACCAACAAAACCCATCAGACCCTCAAACACCAACAAAACCCATCAGACCCCCAAGCAACAACAAAACCCACCAGACCCCAAACACCAACAAAACCCATCAGACCCCCAAACACCAACAAAACCCATCAGACAACGAAACACCAACAAAACCCATCAGACCCACAAACACCTGAAGAACACATCAGACCCTCAAACACTAACAAAACCCATCATACCCCTAAACACCAACAAAACCCCATCAGACCCCAACACACCAACAAAACCCATCAGACCCCCAAATACCAACAAAACCCATCAACCCTCAAACACCTGAAAAACCCATCAGACCCCCAAACACCAACAAAACCCATCAGACCCTCAAACACCAACAAAACCCATCAAACGCCTAAACACCAACAAAACCCCATCAGACCCCCAAACACTAACAAAACCCATCAGACCCTCAAACACCAACAAAACCCATCAGACCCCCAAACACCAAGAATACCCCATCAGACCCTCAAACACCAACAAAACCCATCAGACCCCCAAACACCAACAAACCCCATCAGACCCACAAACACCAACAAAACCCATCAGACCCCCAAACACCAACAAAACCCATCAGACCCCAAAAACCAACAAAACCCCATGAGACCCCCAAACACCAACAAAACCCATCAGTCCCCTAAACACCAACAAAACCCCATCAGACCCCCAAACACCAAGAAAACCCCATGAGACCCCCAAACACCAACAAAACACATCAGACCCTCAAACACCTGAAAAACCCATCAGACCCCAAACACCAATAAAACCCCATCAGACCCCAAAACACCAACAAAACCCATCAGACCCCCAAAATACCAACAATACCCTTCAGACACCAAACCACCAACAAAACCCATCAGACCCCAAACACCACCAAAATCCATCAGACCCCCAAACACCAACAAAACCCATCAGACCCCCAAACATCAACAAAACCCGTCAGACCCCAAAATACCAGTAAAACACATAGACCCCAGCGCCTGAAAAACACATCAGACCCTCAAACACTAACAAAACCCATCAGAACCCTAAACACCAACAAAACCCATCAGACCCTCAAACACCAACAAAACCCATCACACCCTCCAACACATGAAAAACCCATCAGACCCTCAAACACCAACAAAACCCATCAGACCCCCAAACACCAAGCAAACCCCATCAGACCCCAAAACAACAACAAAACCCATCAGACCCCAAAACACCAACAAAAGCCCATCGGACCCCAAAAACCAACAAAACCCATCAGACCCCCAAACACCAACAGAACCCATCAACCCTCAAACACCTGAAAAACCCATCAGACCTCCAAACACCAACAAAACGCAGCAGACCCCCAAACACCAACAAAACCCATCAGACCCCCAAACACCAACAAAACCCCATCAGATCCCCAAACACGAACAAAACCCATCAGACCCCCAAACACCAACAAAAACCATCAGACCCCCAAACACTAACAAAACACAGCAGACCCCAAAAACCAACAAAACCCCATCAGACCCCCTTAAACACCAACAAAACCACATCGGAACCCAAACACCAACAAAACCAAATCGGACCCCAAACACCAACAAAACCCATCAGACCCCCAAACAACAACAAATCCCATCAGACCCTCAAACACCAACGAAACCATCAGACCCCCAAACACCAACAAAACCATCAGACCCCCAAACACCAAAAAAAACCATCAGACACTCAAACACCAACAAAACCCATCAGACCCCCAAACAGCAACAAAACCCATCAGACCCCAAACACCAACAAAACCCATCAGACCCCCAAACACCAACAAAACCCATCAGACCCCCAAACACCAACAAAACCCATCAGACCCTCAAACACCAACAAAACCCATCAGACCCTCAAACACCAACAAAACCCATCAGACCCTCAAACACCAACAAAACCCATCAGACCCCTAAACACCAACAAAACCCCATCAGACCCCAAAAAACCAACAAAACCCATCAGACCACCAAACACCAACAAAACCCATCAGACCCCCAAACACCAACAAAACCCATCAGACCCCTAAACACCAACAAAACCACATCAGACCCCCAAACATTAACAAAACCCATCAGACCCTCAAACACCAACAAAACCCATCAGACCCCCAAGCAACAACAAAACCCACCAGACCCCAAACACCAACAAAACCCATCAGACAACGACACACCAACAAAACCCATCAGACCCACAAACACCTGAAAAACACGTCAGACCCCTCAAACACTCACAAAACCCATCAGACCCCTAAACACCAACAAAACCCCATCAGAGCCCAACACACCAACAAAACCCATCAGACCCCCAAACACCAACAAAACCCATCCAACCCTCAAACACCTGAAAAACCCATCAGAACCCCCAAACACCAACAAAACCCATCAGACCCTCAAACACCAACAAAACCCATCAAACGCCTAAACACCACCAAAACCCCATCGGACCCCCAAAACACTAACAAAACCCATCAGACCCTCAAACACCAACAAAACCATCAGACCCCAAAACACCAACAAAACCTCATCAGACCCCCAAACAACAACAAAACCCATCAAGCCCCAAACACAAACAGAACCCAACAACCCTCAAACACCTGAAAAAACCATCAGACCCCCAAACACCAAACAAAAACCAGCAGACCCTCAAACACCAACAAAACCCATCAGACCCTCAAACACCAACAAAACCCATCAGACCCCCAAACACCAACAAAACCCATCAGACCCTCAAACACCAACAAAACCCATCAGACCCCCAAACACCAACAAAACCCATCAGACAACGAAACACCAACAAAACCCATCAGACCCACAAAACACCAACAAAACCCATCAGACCCCCAAGCAACAACAAAACCCACCAGACCCCAAACACCAACAAAACCCATCAGACCCCCAAACACCTACAAAACCCATTCAGACAACGAAACACCAACAAAACCCATCAGACCCACAAACACCTGAAGAACACATCAGACCCTCAAACACTAACAAAACCCATCATACCCCTAAACACCAACAAAACCCATCAGACCCCAACACACCAACAAAACCCATCAGACCCCCAAACACCAACAAAACCATC
>JANJGN010002272.1:0-78747 GCA_026770705.1 Isurus oxyrinchus
GCCGTGATTCACACTGTGGAATTACCATGATTCTCAGTGTGGTATTACCGTGATTCACAGTGTGGAATTACCGTGATTCACACTGTGGAATTCCCGTGATTCTCAGTGTGGTATTACCGTGATTCACACTGTGGAATTACCGTGATTATCAGTTTGTTATTACTGTGATTCACACTGTGGAATTACCGTGATTCTCAGTGTATAATTACCGTGATTCACATTGTGGAATTACCATGATTCTCAGTGTGTTCTTACTGTGATGCGCACCGTGTAATTACCGTGATTCGCACTGTGTAATTACTGTGATTCACTCCGTTGAGTTACCCTGATTCTCAGTGTGGGATTAACGTGATTCTGAGTGGCATTTCCATGATTCGCACTTTGGAATTGCCATGATTTGCTCTGTGGAATTATCGTGATTCTCAGTGCCTCATTACCGTGATTCACACTGTGGAATTAATGTAATTCTCAGTGTGTTATTACCGTGATTCACACTGTGGAATTAGCATGATTCTCAGTTTGTACTTACCGTGATTAACGCTGTTCATTGCCATGAATCACACAGTGGAATTATCATGATTGACACTGTGGAATTACCGTGATTCTCAGTGTGTTATTACCGTGATTCGCACTGTGGAATTACCATGATTCTCACTGTGTAATTACTGTGATTCAATCTGTGCAATTACCGTGATTCTCAATGTGGTATTACCATGATTCTCACTGTTTAATTACTGTGATTCACTCTGTGGAATTACCGTGATTCTCAGTGTGGAATTACCATGATTCACACTGTGTACTTACCGTGATTCACACTGTGGAATTACCGTGATTCACACTTTGGAATTACCGTGATTCTCAGTGTGGAATTACCGTGATTCTCAGTTTGGAATTACCATGATTCGCACTGTGGAATTACCATTATTCTCAGTGAGTTATTACCGTTAATCTCACTGTGTAATTAACGTGATTCACACTGTGGTATTACCGTGATTTTCACTGTGGAATTACCGTGATTCTCACTGTGGAATTACCATGATTCACACTGTGGTATTACCGTGATTCACACTCTGTAATTACCGTGATTCACACTGTGGAATTACTGTCATTCGCACTTTGGAAAATGCCATGATTCACACTCTGTATGTACCGTGATTCACAATGTCTATTTACGTGATTCACACTGTGTAAATACCATGATTCACACTGTGGAATTACCGTGATTCTCAGTGTGGAATTATCGTGATTCACACTGTGGAATTACCGTAATTCGCTCAGCGGAATTATCGTGTTTCACACTGTGGAATTACCGTGATTCACACTTTGGAATTACCGTGATTCACTGTGTGGAATTACCGTGATTTGCTCAGTGGAATTGCCATGATTCTCAGTGTGTTATTACCGTGATTCACACAGTGGAATTACCGTGATTCTCAGTGTGGTATTACCGTGATTCACACTGTGTAATTACCGTGATTCACTCTTTGGAATTACCGTTATTCTCAGTTTGGTATTACTGTGATTCACACTGTGGAATTACAGTGATTCACCCTTTGGATTTACCGTGAATCTCATTGTGGTATTACCGTGATTCACACTTTGGTATTACCGTGATTCTCAGTGTGGAATTACGATGATTCACACTGTGGAATTACTGTGATTCACTCAGTGGAAATACTGTGATTCTCAGTGTGGTATTACTCTGATTCGCACTGTGGAATTACCGTGATTCACACTGTGGAATTACCATGATTCTCAGTGTGGTATTACTGTGATTCGCACTGTGGAATTACCGTGATTCACATTGTGGAATTACCATGATTCTCAGTAAGGTATTACCGTGATTCACACTGTGGAATTACCGTGATTCTCAGTGCGTTATTACCGTGATTCGCACTGTGGAATTACCATGATTCTCAGTGTGGTATTACCGTGATTCACACTGTGGAATTACCGTGATTCACACTGTGTAATTACCGTGATTCACTCTGTGGAATTACCGTGATTCTCAGTGTGGTATTACTGTGATTCGCACTGTGTAATTACCGTGATTCACACTGTGGAATTACCATGATTCTCCGTGTGGTATTACCGTGATTCACACTGTGTCATTACCGTGATTCTCAGTGTGTCATTACCGTGATTCACACTGTGGAATTACCGTGATTCTCAGTGCGGTATTACCGTGATTCACACTGTGGAATTATCGTGATTCACACTGTGTAATTACCGTGATTCACTCTGTGGAATACCGTGATTCTCAGTGTGGTATTACTGTGATTCGCACTGTGGAATTACCGTGATTCACACTGTGGAATTCCCGTGATTCTCAGTGTGGTATTACCGTGATTCACACTGTGGAATTACCGTGATTATCAGTTTGTTATTACTGTGATTCACACTGTGGAATTACCGTGATTCTCAGTGTGTAATTACCGTGATTCACACTGTGGAATTACCATGATTCTCAGTGTGTTATTACTGTGATGCACACCCTGTAATTACCGTGATTCACACTCTGTAATTGCTGTGATTCTCTCTGTGGAATTACCCTGATTCTCAGTGTGGGATTAACGTGATTCTGAGTGGAATTTCCGTGATTCGCACTTTGGAATTGCCATGATTTGCACTGTGGAATTATCGTAATTCTCACTGTGCAATTAGTTTAATTCTCAGTGTGTTATTACCGTGATTCACACTGTGGAATTACCATGATTCTCAGTGTGTAATTACCGTGATTCACTCTGTGGAATTACCGTGATTCTCAGTGTGGTATTACCATGATTCTCACTGTGTAATTACCGTGATTCGCACTGTGGAATTACCGTGATACTTAGTGTGTTATTACCATGATTCACAAAGTGGAATTATTGTGATTCACTCTGTGGAATTACCTTGATTCTCTATGTGGTATTACCATGATTCCCACTGTGCAATTACTGTGATTCATTCTGTGGAATTACCATTATTCTCAGTGTGGTATTACCATGATTCACACTGTGTAATTACTCTGATTCACTCTGTGGAATAACCGTCATTCTCAGTGTGGATTACCGTGATTCTCACTGTGTAATTACTGTGATTAACTCCATGGAATTACCGTGATTCACAGTGGGTTATAACCATGATTCTCACTGTGTAATTACTGTGATTCTCCCTGGGGAATTACCGTGATTCTCAGTGTGGTATTACTGTGATGCGCACCGTGTAATTACCGTGATTCTTACTGTGATTCACTCTGTGGAATTACCCTGATTCTCAGTATGGGAATAACGTGATTCTGAGTGGAATTACTGTGATTCGCACGTTGGAATTGCCATGATTTGCACTGTGGAATTATCGTAATTCTCAGTGTGTTATTACCGTAATTCGCACTGTGGAATTACTGTGATTCTCAGTTTGTACTTACCGTGATTCACACTGTGGAATTGCCATGAATCGCTCTGTGGAATTACCGTGATTGACACTATGGAATTACCGTGATTCTCAGTGTGTTATTACTGTCATACGCACTGTGGAATTACCGTGATACTCAGTGTGTTATTACCGTGATTCACACTGTGTAATTACTGTGATTCACTCTGTGGAATTATCTTGATTCTCAGTGTGGTATTACCATGATTCTCACTGTGCAATAACTGTGACTAACTCTGTGGAATTACCGTGATACACATTGGGTTATAACCATGATTGTCACCTTGTAATTACTGTGATTCTCTCTGTGGAATTACCGTGATTCTCAGTGAATAGTTACCGTGATTAGCACTGTGGAATTACGATGATTCTCACTGTGTAATTACCGTGATTCACAGTGTGGTATTACCATGATTCTCACTGTGTAATTACTGTGATTCAATCTGTGGAATTACCGTGATTCTCAATGTGGTATTACCAAGATTCGCATTGTGTAATTACTGTGATTCACTCTGTGGAATTACCGTGATTCTCAGTGTGGAATTACCATGATTCACACTGTGTACTTACCGTGATTCACACTTTGGAATTACCGTGATTCTCAGTGTGGAATTACCATGATTCTCAGTTTGGAATTACCATGATTCACACTGTGGAATTAGCGTTATTCTCAGTGTGTTATTACCGTTATTCTCACTGTGTAATTACCTTGATTCACACTGTGGTATTTCCGTGATTTTCACTGTGGAATTACCATGATTTAAACTGTGGAATTACCGTGATTCACACTTTTGAATTACCGTGATTCTCACTGTTATTACCGTGATTCGCACTGTGGAATTAACGTGATTCTCAGTGTGGTATTACCATGATTCGCACTGTGGGTTTACCGTGATTCTCAGTGTGGTATTACCGTCACTCGCACTGAGGAATTGCCATGATTCGCACTGTGAAATTGCCATGATTCGCACTGTGGAATTACCATGATTCTCAGTGTGTTATTACCGTGATTCACACTGTGGAATTACCATGATACTGAGTTTGTACATACCGTTATTCACACCGTAAAATTGCCATGAATCACACAGTGGAATTACCGTGATTGACACTGTGGAATTACCGTGATTCTCAGTGTGTTATTACCATGATTCGCACTGTGGAATTACCGTGATACTCAGTGAGTTATTACCATGATTCACACTGTGTAATTACTGTGATTCACTCTGTAGAATTACCTTGATTCTCAGTGTGGTATTACCACGATTTTCACTGTGCAATTACTTTGATTCACTCTGTGGAATTACCGTTATTCTCAGTGTGGTATTACCATGATTCTCACTGTGTAATTACTCTGATTCACTCTGTGGAATTACCATGATTCTCAGTCTGTTGTTACCGTGATTCACACTGTGGAATTACCATGATTCTCCCTGTGTAATTACTGTGATTCACTCTGTGGAATTACCGTCATTCTCAGTGTGGTATTACCATGGTTCTCACTGTATAATTACCGTAATTCACTCTGTGGAATTACCGTGATTCTCAGTGTGCAATTACCATGATTTACACTGTGGAATTACTGTGATTCACTCTGTAGAATTACCGTGATTCTCAGTGTGGTATTACTGTGATTCGCACTATGGAATTGCCGTGATTCACACTGTGGAATTACCATGATTCTCAGTGTGGTATTACCGTGATTCACACTGTGGAATTACCGTGATTCACTCTGTGGAATTACCGTGATTCTCAGTGTGGTATTACTGTGATTCGCACTGTGCAATTACCGTGATTCACACTGTGGAATTCCCGTGATTCTCAGTGTGGTATTACCGTGATTCACACTGTGGAATTACCGTGATTATCAGTTTGTTATTACTGTGATTCACACTGTGGAATTACCGTGATTCTCAGTGTATAATTACCGTGATTCACATTGTGGAATTACCATGATTCTCAGTGTGTTCTTACTGTGATGCGCACCGTGTAATTACCGTGATTCGCACTGTGTAATTACTGTGATTCACTCCGTTGAGTTACCCTGATTCTCAGTGTGGGATTAACGTGATTCTGAGTGGCATTTCCATGATTCGCACTTTGGAATTGCCATGATTTGCTCTGTGGAATTATCGTGATTCTCAGTGTCTCATTACCGTGATTCACACTGTGGAATTAATGTAATTCTCAGTGTGTTATTACCGTGATTCACACTGTGGAATTAGCATGATTCTCAGTTTGTACTTACCGTGATTAACGCTGTTCATTGCCATGAATCACACAGTGGAATTATCATGATTGACACTGTGGAATTACCGTGATTCTCAGTGTGTTATTACCGTGATTCGCACTGTGGAATTACCATGATTCTCACTGTGTAATTACTGTGATTCAATCTGTGCAATTACCGTGATTCTCAATGTGGTATTACCATGATTCTCACTGTTTAATTACTGTGATTCACTCTGTGGAATTACCGTGATTCTCAGTGTGGAATTACCATGATTCACACTGTGTACTTACCGTGATTCACACTGTGGAATTACCGTGATTCACACTTTGGAATTACCGTGATTCTCAGTGTGGAATTACCGTGATTCTCAGTTTGGAATTACCATGATTCGCACTGTGGAATTACCATTATTCTCAGTGAGATATTACCGTTAATCTCACTGTGTAATTAACGTGATTCACACTGTGGTATTACCGTGATTTTCACTGTGGAATTACCGTGATTCTCACTGTGGAATTACCATGATTCACACTGTGGTATTACCGTGATTCACACTCTGTAATTACCGTGATTCACACTGTGGAATTACTGTCATTCGCACTGTGGAAAATGCCATGATTCACACTCTGTATGTACCGTGATTCACAATGTCTATTTACGTGATTCACACTGTGTAAATACCATGATTCACACTGTGGAATTACCGTGATTCTCAGTGTGGAATTATCGTGATTCACACTGTGGAATTACCGTAATTCGCTCAGCGGAATTATCGTGTTTCACACTGTGGAATTACCGTGATTCACACTTTGGAATTACCGTGATTCACTGTGTGGAATTACCGTGATTTGCTCAGTGGAATTGCCATGATTCTCAGTGTGTTATTACCGTGATTCACACAGTGGAATTACCGTGATTCTCAGTGTGGTATTACCGTGATTCACACTGTGTAATTACCGTGATTCACTCTTTGGAATTACCGTTATTCTCAGTTTGGTATTACTGTGATTCGCACTGTGGAATTACAGTGATTCACCCTTTGGATTTACCGTGAATCTCAGTGTGGTATTACCGTGATTCACACTTTGGAATTACCGTGATTCTCAGTGTGGAATTACGATGATTCACACTGTGGAATTACTGTGATTCACTCAGTGGAAATACTGTGATTCTCAGTGTGGTATTACTCTGATTCGCACTGTGGAATTACCGTGATTCACACTGTGGAATTACCATGATTCTCAGTGTGGTATTACTGTGATTCGCACTGTGGAATTAAAGTGATTCACATTGTGGAATTACCATGATTCTCAGTAAGGTATTACCGTGATTCACACCGTGGAATTACCGTGATTCTCAGTGCGTTATTACCGTGATTCACACTGTGGAATTACCGTGATTCTCAGTGTGGTATTACCGTGATTCACACTGTGGAATTACCGTGATTCACACTGTGTAATTACCGTGATTCACTCTGTGGAATTACCGTGATTCTCAGTGTGGTATTACTGTGATTCGCACTGTGTAATTACCGTGATTCACACTGTGGAATTACCATGATTCTCAGTGTGGTATTACCGTGATTCACACTGTGTCATTACCGTGATTCTCAGTGTGTCATTACCGTGATTCACACTGTGGAATTACCGTGATTCACTCTGTGGAATTACCGTGATTCTCAGTGTGGTATTACTGTGATTCGCACTGTGTAATTACCGTGATTCACACTGTGGAATTCCCGTGATTCTCAGTGTGGTATTACCGTGATTCACACTGTGGAATTACCGTGATTATCAGTTTGTTATTACTGTGATTCACACTGTGGAATTACCGTGATTCTCAGTGTATAATTACCGTGATTCACATTGTGGAATTACCATGATTCTCAGTGTGTTCTTACTGTGATGCGCACCGTGTAATTACCGTGATTCGCACTGTGTAATTACTGTGATTCACTCCGTTGAGTTACCCTGATTCTCAGTGTGGGATTAACGTGATTCTGAGTGGCATTTCCATGATTCGCACTTTGGAATTGCCATGATTTGCTCTGTGGAATTATCGTGATTCTCAGTGTCTCATTACCGTGATTCACACTGTGGAATTAATGTAATTCTCAGTGTGTTATTACCGTGATTCACTCTGTGGAATTACCGTGATTCTCAGTGTGGTATTACTGTGATTCGCACTGTGTAATTACCGTGATTCACACTGTGGAATTCCCGTGATTCTCAGTGTGGTATTACCGTGATTCACACTGTGGAATTACCGTGATTATCAGTTTGTTATTACTGTGATTCACACTGTGGAATTACCGTGATTCTCAGTGTATAATTACCGTGATTCACATTGTGGAATTACCATGATTCTCAGTGTGTTCTTACTGTGATGCGCACCCTGTAATTACCGTGATTCACACTCTGTAATTGCTGTGATTCTCTCTGTGGAATTACCCTGATTCTCAGTGTGGGATTAACGTGATTCTGAGTGGAATTTCCGTGATTCGCACTTTGGAATTGCCATGATTTGCACTGTGGAATTATCGTAATTCTCACTGTGCAATTAGTTTAATTCTCAGTGTGTTATCACCGTGATTCGCACTGTGGAATTACCGTGATTCACACTTTTGAATTACCGTGATTCTCACTGTTATTACTGTGATTCGCACTGTGGAATTACCGTGATTCTCAGTGTGGTATTACCATGATTCGCACTGTGGGTTTACCGTGATTCTCAGTGTGGTATTACCGTCACTCGCACTGAGGAATTGCCATGATTCGCACTGTGAAATTGCCATGATTCGCACTGTGGAATTACCATGATTCTCAGTGTGTTATTACCGTGATTCACACTGTGGAATTACCATGATACTGAGTTTGTACATACCGTTATTCACACTGTAAAATTGCCATGAATCACACAGTGGAATTACCGTGATTGACACTGTGGAATTACCGTGATTCTCAGTGTGTTATTACCATGATTCACACTGTGGTATTACCGTGATTCACACTCTGTAATTACCGTGATTCACACTGTGGAATTACTGTCATTCGCACTGTGGAAAATGCCATGATTCCCACTCTGTATTTACTGTGATTCACAATGTCTATTTACCGTGATTCACACTGTGTAAATACCGTGATTTGCTCAGCGGAATTATCGTGTTTCACACTGTGGAATTACCGTGATTCACACTTTGGAATTACCTTGATTCACTGTGTGGAATTACCATGATTTGCTCAGTGGAATTACCGTGATTCACAGTGTGGGATTACCATGATTCACACTGTGGTATTACCGTGATTCACACTGTGGAATTACCATGATTCGCACTGTGAAATTGCCATGATTCGCACTGTGAAATTGCCATGATTCTCACTGTGGAATTACCGTGATACTCACTGTGTTATTACCGTGATTCACTCTGTCGAATTACCATGATTCTCAGTGTGTAATTACCGTGATTCACACTGTGGAATTACCATGATTCTCAGTATGTTATTACTTTGATGCGCACTGTGTAATTACCGTGATTCGCACTGCGTAATTACTATGATTCACTCCATGCAATTACCCTGATTCTCAGTGTGGGATTAACGTGATTCTGAGTGGAATTTCTGTGATTCGCACTTTGGAATTGCCATGATTTGCACTGTGGAATTATCGTGATTCTCAGTGTGTTATTACCGTGATTCACACTGTGGAATTACTGTAATTCTCAGTGTGTCATTAGCGTGATTCACACTGTGGAATTACCATGATTCTCAGTTTGTACTTACCGTGATTCACACTGTGGAATTGAAATGAATCACACTGTGGAATTACCGTGATTGACACTGTGGAATTACCGTGATTCTCAGTGTGTTATTACCGTGATTCGCACTGTGGAATTACCGTGATACTCAGTGTGTTATTACCACGACTCACACTGTGTAATTACTGTGATTCACTCTGTGGAATTACCTTGATTCTCAGTGTGGTATTACCACGATTCTCACTCTGCACTTACTGTGATTCACTCTGTGGAATTACTGTTATTCTCAGTGTGGTATTACCATGATTCTCAGTGTGTTGTTACCGTGATTCACACTGTGGAATTACGATGATTCTCAGTGTGTAATTACCGTGATTCACTCTGTGGAATTACCGTGATTCTCAGTGTGGTATTACCATGATTCTCACTGTGTAATTACCATGATTCGCACTGTGGAATTACCGTGATACTCAGTGTGTTATTACCATGATTCACAAAGTGGAATTATTGTGATTCACTCTGTGGAATTACCTTGATTCTCTATGTGGTATTACCATGATTCCCACTGTGCAATTACTGTGATTCATTCTGTGGAATTACCATTATTCTCAGTGTGGTATTACCATGATTCACACTGTGTAATTACTCTGATTCACTCTGTGGAATAACCGTCATTCTCAGTGTGGATTACTGTGATTCTCACTGTGTAATTACTGTGATTAACTCCATGGAATTACCGTGATTCACAGTGGGTTATAACCATGATTCTCACTGTGTAATTACTGTGATTCTCCCTGGGGAATTACCGTGATTCTCAGTGTGGTATTACTGTGATTCGCACTGTGTAATTACCGTGATTCACACTGTGGAATTACCATGATTCTCCGTGTGGTATTACCGTGATTCACACTGTGTCATTACCGTGATTCTCAGTGTGTCATTACCGTGATTCACACTGTGGAATTACCGTGATTCTCAGTGCGGTATTACCGTGATTCACACTGTGGAATTACCGTGATTCACACTGTGTAATTACCGTGATTCACTCTGTGGAATACCGTGATTCTCAGTGTGGTATTACTGTGATTCGCACTGTGGAATTACCGTGATTCACACTGTGGAATTCCCGTGATTCTCAGTGTGGTATTACCGTGATTCACACTGTGGAATTACCGTGATTATCAGTTTGTTATTACTGTGATTCACACTGTGGAATTACTGTGATTCTCAGTGTGTAATTACCGTGATTCACACTGTGGAATTACCATGATTCTCAGTGTGTTATTACTGTGATGCACACCCTGTAATTACCGTGATTCACACTCTGTAATTGCTGTGATTCTCTCTGTGGAATTACCCTGATTCTCAGTGTGGGATTAACGTGATTCTGAGTGGAATTTCCATGATTCGCACTTTGGAATTGCCATGATTTGCACTGTGGAATTATCGTAATTCTCACTGTGCAATTAGTTTAATTCTCAGTGTGTTATTACCGTGATTCACACTGTGGAATTACCATGATTCTCAGTGTGTAATTACCGTGATTCACTCTGTGGAATTACCGTGATTCTCAGTGTGGTATTACCATGATTCTCACTGTGTAATTACCGTGATTCGCACTGTGGAATTACCGTGATACTTAGTGTGTTATTACCATGATTCACAAAGTGGAATTATTGTGATTCACTCTGTGGAATTACCTTGATTCTCTATGTGGTATTACCATGATTCCCACTGTGCAATTACTGTGATTCATTCTGTGGAATTACCATTATTCTCAGTGTGGTATTACCATGATTCACACTGTGTAATTACTCTGATTCACTCTGTGGAATAACCGTCATTCTCAGTGTGGATTACCGTGATTCTCACTGTGTAATTACTGTGATTAACTCCATGGAATTACCGTGATTCACAGTGGGTTATAACCATGATTCTCACTGTGTAATTACTGTGATTCTCCCTGGGGAATTACCGTGATTCTCAGTGTGGTATTACTGTGATGCGCACCGTGTAATTACCGTGATTCTTACTGTGATTCACTCTGTGGAATTACCCTGATTCTCAGTATGGGAATAACGTGATTCTGAGTGGAATTACTGTGATTCGCACGTTGGAATTGCCATGATTTGCACTGTGGAATTATCGTAATTCTCAGTGTGTTATTACCGTAATTCGCACTGTGGAATTACTGTGATTCTCAGTTTGTACTTACCGTGATTCACACTGTGGAATTGCCATGAATCGCTCTGTGGAATTACCGTGATTGACACTATGGAATTACCGTGATTCTCAGTGTGTTATTACTGTCATACGCACTGTGGAATTACCGTGATACTCAGTGTGTTATTACCGTGATTCACACTGTGTAATTACTGTGATTCACTCTGTGGAATTATCTTGATTCTCAGTGTGGTATTACCATGATTCTCACTGTGCAATTACTGTGACTAACTCTGTGGAATTACCGTGATACACATTGGGTTATAACCATGATTGTCACCTTGTAATTACTGTGATTCTCTCTGTGGAATTACCGTGATTCTCAGTGAATAGTTACCGTGATTAGCACTGTGGAATTACGATGATTCTCACTATGTAATTACCGTGATTCACAGTGTGGTATTACCATGATTCTCACTGTGTAATTACTGTGATTCAATCTGTGGAATTACCGTGATTCTCAATGTGGTATTACCATGATTTGCATTGTGTAATTACTGTGATTCACTCTGTGGAATTACCGTGATTCTCAGTGTGGAATTACCATGATTCACACTGTGTACTTACCGTGATTCACACTTTGGAATTACCGTGATTCTCAGTGTGGAATTACCATGATTCTCAGTTTGGAATTACCATGATTCACACTGTGGAATTAGCGTTATTCTCAGTGTGTTATTACCGTTATTCTCACTGTGTAATTACCTTGATTCACACTGTGGTATTTCCGTGATTTTCACTGTGGAATTACCATGATTTAAACTGTGGAATTACCGTGATTCACACTTTTGAATTACCGTGATTCTCACTGTTATTACCGTGATTCGCACTGTGGAATTACCGTGATTCTCAGTGTGGTATTACCATGATTCGCACTGTGGGTTTACCGTGATTCTCAGTGTGGTATTACCGTCACTCGCACTGAGGAATTGCCATGATTCGCACTGTGAAATTGCCATGATTCGCACTGTGGAATTACCATGATTCTCAGTGTGTTATTACCGTGATTCACACTGTGGAATTACCATGATACTGAGTTTGTACATACCGTTATTCACACCGTAAAATTGCCATGAATCACACAGTGGAATTACCGTGATTGACACTGTGGAATTACCGTGATTCTCAGTGTGTTATTACCATGATTCGCACTGTGGAATTACCGTGATACTCAGTGAGTTATTACCATGATTCACACTGTGTAATTACTGTGATTCACTCTGTAGAATTACCTTGATTCTCAGTGTGGTATTACCACGATTTTCACTGTGCAATTACTTTGATTCACTCTGTGGAATTACCGTTATTCTCAGTGTGGTATTACCATGATTCTCACTGTGTAATTACTCTGATTCACTCTGTGGAATTACCATGATTCTCAGTGTGTTGTTACCGTGATTCACTCTGTGGAATTACCATGATTCTCCCTGTGTAATTACTGTGATTCACTCTGTGGAATTACCGTCATTCTCAGTGTGGTATTACCATGGTTCTCACTGTATAATTACCGTAATTCACTCTGTGGAATTACCGTGATTCTCAGTGTGCAATTACCATGATTTACACTGTGGAATTACTGTGATTCACTCTGTAGAATTACCGTGATTCTCAGTGTGGTATTACTGTGATTCGCACTATGGAATTGCCGTGATTCACACTGTGGAATTACCATGATTCTCAGTGTGGTATTACCGTGATTCACACTGTGGAATTACCGTGATTCACTCTGTGGAATTACCGTGATTCTCAGTGTGGTATTACTGTGATTCGCACTGTGTAATTACCGTATTTCACACTGTGGAATTCCCGTGATTCTCAGTGTGGTATTACCGTGATTCACACTGTGGAATTACCGTGATTATCAGTTTGTTATTACTGTGATTCACACTGTGGAATTACCGTGATTCTCAGTGTATAATTACCGTGATTCACATTGTGGAATTACCATGATTCTCAGTGTGTTCTTACTGTGATGCGCACCGTGTAATTACCGTGATTCGCACTGTGTAATTACTGTGATTCACTCCGTTGAGTTACCCTGATTCTCAGTGTGGGATTAACGTGATTCTGAGTGGCATTTCCATGATTCGCACTTTGGAATTGCCATGATTTGCTCTGTGGAATTATCGTGATTCTCAGTGTCTCATTACCGTGATTCACACTGTGGAATTAATGTAATTCTCAGTGTGTTATTACCGTGATTCACACTGTGGAATTAGCATGATTCTCAGTTTGTACTTACCGTGATTAACGCTGTTCATTGCCATGAATCACACAGTGGAATTATCATGATTGACACTGTGGAATTACCGTGATTCTCAGTGTGTTATTACCGTGATTCGCACTGTGGAATTACCATGATTCTCACTGTGTAATTACTGTGATTCAATCTGTGCAATTACCGTGATTCTCAATGTGGTATTACCATGATTCTCACTGTTTAATTACTGTGATTCACTCTGTGGAATTACCGTGATTCTCAGTGTGGAATTACCATGATTCACACTGTGTACTTACCGTGATTCACACTGTGGAATTACCGTGATTCACACTTTGGAATTACCGTGATTCTCAGTGTGGAATTACCGTGATTCTCAGTTTGGAATTACCATGATTCGCACTGTGGAATTACCATTATTCTCAGTGAGTTATTACCGTTAATCTCACTGTGTAATTAACGTGATTCACACTGTGGTATTACCGTGATTTTCACTGTGGAATTACCGTGATTCTCACTGTGGAATTACCATGATTCACACTGTGGTATTACCGTGATTCACACTCTGTAATTACCGTGATTCACACTGTGGAATTACTGTCATTCGCACTGTGGAAAATGCCATGATTCACACTCTGCATGTACCGTGATTCACAATGTCTATTTACGTGATTCACACTGTGTAAATACCATGATTCACACTGTGGAATTACCGTGATTCTCAGTGTGGAATTATCGTGATTCACACTGTGGAATTACCGTAATTCGCTCAGCGGAATTATCGTGTTTCACACTGTGGAATTACCGTGATTCACACTTTGGAATTACCGTGATTCACTGTGTGGAATTACCGTGATTTGCTCAGTGGAATTGCCATGATTCTCAGTGTGTTATTACCGTGATTCACACAGTGGAATTACCGTGATTCTCAGTGTGGTATTACCGTGATTCACACTGTGTAATTACCGTGATTCACTCTTTGGAATTACCGTTATTCTCAGTTTGGTATTACTGTGATTCGCACTGTGGAATTACAGTGATTCACCCTTTGGATTTACCGTGAATCTCAGTGTGGTATTACCGTGATTCACACTTTGGAATTACCGTGATTCTCAGTGTGGAATTACGATGATTCACACTGTGGAATTACTGTGATTCACTCAGTGGAAATACTGTGATTCTCAGTGTGGTATTACTCTGATTCGCACTGTGGAATTACCGTGATTCACACTGTGGAATTACCATGATTCTCAGTGTGGTATTACTGTGATTCGCACTGTGGAATTACCGTGATTCACATTGTGGAATTACCATGATTCTCAGTAAGGTATTACCGTGATTCACACCGTGGAATTACCGTGATTCTCAGTGCGTTATTACCGTGATTCACACTGTGGAATTACCGTGATTCTCAGTGTGGTATTACCGTGATTCACACTGTGGAATTACCGTGATTCACACTGTGTAATTACCGTGATTCACTCTGTGGAATTACCGTGATTCTCAGTGTGGTATTACTGTGATTCGCACTGTGTAATTACCGTGATTCACACTGTGGAATTACCATGATTCTCAGTGTGGTATTACCGTGATTCACACTGTGTCATTACCGTGATTCTCAGTGTGTCATTACCGTGATTCACACTGTGGAATTACCGTGATTCACTCTGTGGAATTACCGTGATTCTCAGTGTGGTATTACTGTGATTCGCACTGTGGAATTACCGTGATACTCAGTGTGGTATTACCACGATTCTCACTCTGCACTTACTGTGATTCACTCTGTGGAATTACTGTTATTCTCAGTGTGGTATTACCATGATTCTCAGTGTGTTGTTACCGTGATTCACACTGTGGAATTACTGTGATTCACTCTGTGGAATTTCCGTGATTTTCACTGTGGAATTACCATGATTTAAACTGTGGAATTACCGTGATTATCAGTTTGTTATTACTGTGATTCACACTGTGGAATTACCATGATTCTCAGTGTGTTATTACTGTGATGCGCACCCTGTAATTACCGTGATTCACACTCTGTAATTGCTGTGATTCTCTCTGTGGAATTACCCTGATTCTCAGTGTGGGATTAACGTGATTCTGAGTGGAATTTCCGTGATTCGCACTTTGGAATTGCCATAATTTGCACTGTGGAATTATCGTAATTCTTACTGTGGAATTAGTGTAATTCTCAGTGTGTTATTACCGTGATTCACACTGTGGAATTACCATGATTCACTCTGTGGAATTACCGTGATTCTCAGTGTGTTATTACCATGATTAGCACTGTGGAATTACCATGATTCTCACTATGTAATTACCGTGATTCACAGTGTGGTATTACCATGATTCTCACTGTGTAATTACTGTGATTCAATCTGTGGAATTACCATGATTCTCAATGTGGTATTACCATGATTCTCACTGTTTAATTACTGTGATTCACCCTGTGGAATTACCGTGATTCTCAGCGTGGAATTACCATGATTCACACTGTGGACCTACCGTGATTCACACTGTGGAATTACCGTGATACACACTTTGGAATTACCATAATTCTCAGTGTGTTATTACCGTGATTCGCACTGTGGAATTACCGTGATTCTCAGTGTGTAATTACCGTGATTCACACTGTGGAATTACCATGATTCTCAGTATGTTATTACTTTGATGCGCACTGTGTAATTACCGTGATTCGCACTGCGTAATTACTATGATTCACTCCATGCAATTACCCTGATTCTCAGTGTGGGATTAACGTGATTCTGAGTGGAATTTCTGTGATTCGCACTTTGGAATTGCCATGATTTGCACTGTGGAATTATCGTGATTCTCAGTGTGTTATTACCGTGATTCACACTGTGGAATTACTGTAATTCTCAGTGTGTCATTAGCGTGATTCACACTGTGGAATTACCATGATTCTCAGTTTGTACTTACCGTGATTCACACTGTGGAATTGAAATGAATCACACTGTGGAATTACCGTGATTCTCAGTGTGTTATTACCGTGATTCGCACTGTGGAATTACCGTGATACTCAGTGTGTTATTACCACGACTCACACTGTGTAATTACTGTGATTCACTCTGTGGAATTACCTTGATTCTCAGTGTGGTATTACCACGATTCTCACTCTGCACTTACTGTGATTCACTCTGTGGAATTACTGTTATTCTCAGTGTGGTATTACCATGATTCTCAGTGTGTTGTTACCGTGATTCACACTGTGGAATTACGATGATTCTGAGTGTGTAATTACCGTGATTCACTCTGTGGAATTACCGTGATTCTCAGTGTGGTATTACCATGATTCTCACTGTGTAATTACCATGATTCGCACTGTGGAATTACCGTGATACTCAGTGTGTTATTACCATGATTCACAAAGTGGAATTATTGTGATTCACTCTGTGGAATTACCTTGATTCTCTATGTGGTATTACCATGATTCCCACTGTGCAATTACTGTGATTCATTCTGTGGAATTACCATTATTCTCAGTGTGGTATTACCATGATTCACACTGTGTAATTACTCTGATTCACTCTGTGGAATAACCGTCATTCTCAGTGTGGATTACCGTGATTCTCACTGTGTAATTACTGTGATTAACTCCATGGAATTACCGTGATTCACAGTGGGTTATAACCATGATTCTCACTGTGTAATTACTGTGATTCTCCCTGGGGAATTACCGTGATTCTCAGTGTGGTATTACTGTGATGCGCACCGTGTAATTACCGTGATTCTTACTGTGATTCACTCTGTGGAATGACCCTGATTCTCAGTATGGGAATAACGTGATTCTGAGTGGAATTACTGTGATTCGCACGTTGGAATTGCCATGATTTGCACTGTGGAATTATCGTAATTCTCAGTGTGTTATTACCGTAATTCGCACTGTGGAATTACTGTGATTCTCAGTTTGTACTTACCGTGATTCACACTGTGGAATTGCCATGAATCGCTCTGTGGAATTACCGTGATTGACACTATGGAATTACCGTGATTCTCAGTGTGTTATTACTGTCATACGCACTGTGGAATTACCGTGATACTCAGTGTGTTATTACCGTGATTCACACTGTGTAATTACTGTGATTCACTCTGTGGAATTATCTTGATTCTCAGTGTGGTATTACCATGATTCTCACTGTGCAATAACTGTGACTAACTCTGTGGAATTACCGTGATACACATTGGGTTATAACCATGATTGTCACCTTGTAATTACTGTGATTCTCTCTGTGGAATTACCGTGATTCTCAGTGAATAGTTACCGTGATTAGCACTGTGGAATTACAATGATTCTCACTATGTAATTACCGTGATTCACAGTGTGGTATTACCATGATTCTCACTGTGTAATTACTGTGATTCAATCTGTGGAATTACCGTGATTCTCAATGTGGTATTACCATGATTCGCATTGTGTAATTACTGTGATTCACTCTGTGGAATTACCGTGATTCTCAGTGTGGAATTACCATGATTCACACTGTGTACTTACCGTGATTCACACTTTGGAATTACCGTGATTCTCAGTGTGGAATTACCATGATTCTCAGTTTGGAATTACCATGATTCGCACTGTGGAATTAGCGTTATTCTCAGTGTGTTATTACCGTTATTCTCACTGTGTAAATACCTTGATTCACACTGTGGTATTTCCGTGATTTTCACTGTGGAATTACCATGATTTAAACTGTGGAATTACCGTGATTCACACTTTTGAATTACCGTGATTCTCACTGTTATTACCGTGATTCGCACTGTGGAATTACCGTGATTCTCAGTGTGGTATTACCATGATTCGCACTGTGGGTTTACCGTGATTCTCAGTGTGGTATTACCGTCACTCGCACTGAGGAATTGCCATGATTCGCACTGTGAAATTGCCATGATTCACACTGTGGAATTACCATGATTCTCAGTGTGTTATTACCGTGATTCACACTGTGGAATTACCATGATACTGAGTTTGTACATACCGTTATTCTCACCGTAAAATTGCCATGAATCACACAGTGGAATTACCGTGATTGACACTGTGGAATTACCGTGATTCTCAGTGTGTTTATTACCATGATTCGCACTGTGGAATTACCGTGATACTCAGTGAGTTATTACCATGATTCACACTGTAATTACTGTGATTCACTCTGTAGAATTACCTTGATTCTCAGTGTGGTATTACCACGATTCTCACTGTGTAATTACTTTGATTCACTCTGTGGAATTACCGTTATTCTCAGTGTGGTATTACCATGATTCTCACTGTGTAATTACTCTGATTCACTCTGTGGAATTACCATGATTCTCAGTGTGTTGTTACCGTGATTCACACTGTGGAATTACCATGATTCTCCCTGTGTAATTACCGTGATTCACTCTGTGGAATTACCGTGATTCTCAGTGTGGTATTACCATGGTTCTCACTGTATAATTACCGTAATTCACTCTGTGGAATTACCGTGATTCTCAGTGTGCAATTACCATGATTCACACTGTGGAATTACTGTGATTCACTCTGTAGAATTACCGTGATTCTCAGTGTGGTATTACTGTGATTCGCACTATGGAATTGCCGTGATTCACACTGTGGAATTACCATGATTCTCAGTGTGGTATTACCGTGATTCACACTGTGGAATTACCGTGATTCACTCTGTGGAATTACCGTGATTCTCAGTGTGGTATTACTGTGATTCGCACTGTGTAATTACCGTGATTCACACTGTGGAATTCCCGTGATTCTCAGTGTGGTATTACCGTGATTCACACTGTGGAATTACCGTGATTATCAGTTTGTTATTACTGTGATTCACACTGTGGAATTACCGTGATTCTCAGTGTATAATTACCGTGATTCACATTGTGGAATTACCATGATTCTCAGTGTGTTCTTACTGTGATGCGCTCCGTGTAATTACCGTGATTCGCACTGTGTAATTACTGTGATTCACTCCGTTGAGTTACCCTGATTCTCAGTGTGGGATTAACGTGATTCTGAGTGGCATTTCCATGATTCGCACTTTGGAATTGCCATGATTTGCTCTGTGGAATTATCGTGATTCTCAGTGTCTCATTACCGTGATTCACACTGTGGAATTAATGTAATTCTCAGTGTGTTATTACCGTGATTCACACTGTGGAATTAGCATGATTCTCAGTTTGTACTTACCGTGATTAACGCTGTTCATTGCCATGAATCACACAGTGGAATTATCATGATTGACACTGTGGAATTACCGTGATTCTCAGTGTGTTATTACCGTGATTCGCACTGTGGAATTACCATGATTCTCACTGTGTAATTACTGTGATTCAATCTGTGCAATTACCGTGATTCTCAATGTGGTATTACCATGATTCTCACTGTTTAATTACTGTGATTCACTCTGTGGAATTACCGTGATTCTCAGTGTGGAATTACCATGATTCACACTGTGTACTTACCGTGATTCACACTGTGGAATTACCGTGATTCACACTTTGGAATTACCGTGATTCTCAGTGTGGAATTACCGTGATTCTCAGTTTGGAATTACCATGATTCGCACTGTGGAATTACCATTATTCTCAGTGAGTTATTACCGTTAATCTCACTGTGTAATTAACGTGATTCACACTGTGGTATTACCGTGATTTTCACTGTGGAATTACCGTGATTCTCACTGTGGAATTACCATGATTCACACTGTGGTATTACCGTGATTCACACTCTGTAATTACCGTGATTCACACTGTGGAATTACTGTCATTCGCACTTTGGAAAATGCCATGATTCACACTCTGTATGTACCGTGATTCACAATGTCTATTTACGTGATTCACACTGTGTAAATACCATGATTCACACTGTGGAATTACCGTGATTCTCAGTGTGGAATTATCGTGATTCACACTGTGGAATTACCGTAATTCGCTCAGCGGAATTATCGTGTTTCACACTGTGGAATTACCGTGATTCACACTTTGGAATTACCGTGATTCACTGTGTGGAATTACCGTGATTTGCTCAGTGGAATTGCCATGATTCTCAGTGTGTTATTACCGTGATTCACACAGTGGAATTACCGTGATTCTCAGTGTGGTATTACCGTGATTCACACTGTGTAATTACCGTGATTCACTCTTTGGAATTACCGTTATTCTCAGTTTGGTATTACTGTGATTCGCACTGTGGAATTACAGTGATTCACCCTTTGGATTTACCGTGAATCTCATTGTGGTATTACCGTGATTCACACTTTGGAATTACCGTGATTCTCAGTGTGGAATTACGATGATTCACACTGTGGAATTACTGTGATTCACTCAGTGGAAATACTGTGATTCTCAGTGTGGTATTACTCTGATTCGCACTGTGGAATTACCGTGATTCACACTGTGGAATTACCATGATTCTCAGTGTGGTATTACTGTGATTCGCACTGTGGAATTACCGTGATTCACATTGTGGAATTACCATGATTCTCAGTAAGGTATTACCGTGATTCACACTGTGGAATTACCGTGATTCTCAGTGCGTTATTACCGTGATTCGCACTGTGGAATTACCATGATTCTCAGTGTGGTATTACCGTGATTCACACTGTGGAATTACCGTGATTCACACTGTGTAATTACCGTGATTCACTCTGTGGAATTACCGTGATTCTCAGTGTGGTATTACTGTGATTCGCACTGTGTAATTACCGTGATTCACACTGTGGAATTACCATGATTCTCCGTGTGGTATTACCGTGATTCACACTGTGTCATTACCGTGATTCTCAGTGTGTCATTACCGTGATTCACACTGTGGAATTACCGTGATTCTCAGTGTGGTATTACCGTGATTCACACTGTGGAATTACCGTGATTCACACTGTGTAATTACCGTGATTCACTCTGTGGAATACCGTGATTCTCAGTGTGGTATTACTGTGATTCGCACTGTGGAATTACCGTGATTCACACTGTGGAATTCCCGTGATTCTCAGTGTGGTATTACCGTGATTCACACTGTGGAATTACCGTGATTATCAGTTTGTTATTACTGTGATTCACACTGTGGAATTACCGTGATTCTCAGTGTGTAATTACCGTGATTCACACTGTGGAATTACCATGATTCTCAGTGTGTTATTACTGTGATGCACACCCCTGTAATTACCGTGATTCACACTCTGTAATTGCTGTGATTCTCTCTGTGGAATTACCCTGATTCTCAGTGTGGGATTAACGTGATTCTGAGTGGAATTTCCGTGATTCGCACTTTGGAATTGCCATGATTTGCACTGTGGAATTATCGTAATTCTCACTGTGCAATTAGTTTAATTCTCAGTGTGTAATTACCGTGATTCACACTGTGGAATTACCATGATTCTCAGTATGTTATTACTTTGATGCGCACTGTGTAATTACCGTGATTCGCACTGCGTAATTACTATGATTCACTCCATGCAATTACCCTGATTCTCAGTGTGGGATTAACGTGATTCTGAGTGGAATTTCTGTGATTCGCACTTTGGAATTGCCATGATTTGCACTGTGGAATTATCGTGATTCTCAGTGTGTTATTACCGTGATTCACACTGTGGAATTACTGTAATTCTCAGTGTGTCATTAGCGTGATTCACACTGTGGAATTACCATGATTCTCAGTTTGTACTTACCGTGATTCACACTGTGGAATTGAAATGAATCACACTGTGGAATTACCGTGATTGACACTGTGGAATTACCGTGATTCTCAGTGTGTTATTACCGTGATTCGCACTGTGGAATTACCGTGATACTCAGTGTGTTATTACCACGACTCACACTGTGTAATTACTGTGATTCACTCTGTGGAATTACCTTGATTCTCAGTGTGGTATTACCACGATTCTCACTCTGCACTTACTGTGATTCACTCTGTGGAATTACTGTTATTCTCAGTGTGGTATTACCATGATTCTCAGTGTGTTGTTACCGTGATTCACACTGTGGAATTACGATGATTCTCAGTGTTTAATTACCGTGATTCACTCTGTGGAATTACCGTGATTCTCAGTGTGGTATTACCATGATTCTCACTGTGTAATTACCATGATTCGCACTGTGGAATTACCGTGATACTTAGTGTGTTATTACCATGATTCACAAAGTGGAATTATTGTGATTCACTCTGTGGAATTACCTTGATTCTCTATGTGGTATTACCATGATTCCCACTGTGCAATTACTGTGATTCATTCTGTGGAATTACCATTATTCTCAGTGTGGTATTACCATGATTCACACTGTGTAATTACTCTGATTCACTCTGTGGAATAACCGTCATTCTCAGTGTGGATTACCGTGATTCTCACTGTGTAATTACTGTGATTAACTCCATGGAATTACCGTGATTCACAGTGGGTTATAACCATGATTCTCACTGTGTAATTACTGTGATTCTCCCTGGGGAATTACCGTGATTCTCAGTGTGGTATTACTGTGATGCGCACCGTGTAATTACCGTGATTCTTACTGTGATTCACTCTGTGGAATTACCCTGATTCTCAGTATGGGAATAACGTGATTCTGAGTGGAATTACTGTGATTCGCACGTTGGAATTGCCATGATTTGCACTGTGGAATTATCGTAATCTCAGTGTGTTATTACCGTAATTCGCACTGTGGAATTACTGTGATTCTCAGTTTGTACTTACCGTGATTCACACTGTGGAATTGCCATGAATCGCTCTGTGGAATTACCGTGATTGACACTATGGAATTACCGTGATTCTCAGTGTGTTATTACTGTCATACGCACTGTGGAATTACCGTGATACTCAGTGTGTTATTACCGTGATTCACACTGTGTAATTACTGTGATTCACTCTGTGGAATTATCTTGATTCTCAGTGTGGTATTACCATGATTCTCACTGTGCAATTACTGTGACTAACTCTGTGGAATTACCGTGATACACATTGGGTTATAACCATGATTGTCACCTTGTAATTACTGTGATTCTCTCTGTGGAATTACCGTGATTCTCAGTGAATAGTTACCGTGATTAGCACTGTGGAATTACGATGATTCTCACTATGTAATTACCGTGATTCACAGTGTGGTATTACCATGATTCTCACTGTGTAATTACTGTGATTCAATCTGTGGAATTACCGTGATTCTCAATGTGGTATTACCATGATTCGCATTGTGTAATTACTGTGATTCACTCTGTGGAATTACCGAGATTCTCAGTGTGGAATTACCATGATTCACACTGTGTACTTACCGTGATTCACACTTTGGAATTACCGTGATTCTCAGTGTGGAATTACCATGATTCTCAGTTTGGAATTACCATGATTCACACTATGGAATTAGCGTTATTCTCAGTGTGTTATTACCGTTATTCTCACTGTGTAATTACCTTGATTCACACTGTGGTATTTCCGTGATTTTCACTGTGGAATTACCATGATTTAAACTGTGGAATTACCGTGATTCACACTTTTGAATTACCGTGATTCTCACTGTTATTACCGTGATTCGCACTGTGGAATTACCGTGATTCTCAGTGTGGTATTACCATGATTCGCACTGTGGGTTTACCGTGATTCTCAGTGTGGTATTACCGTCACTCGCACTGAGGAATTGCCATGATTCGCACTGTGAAATTGCCATGATTCGCACTGTGGAATTACCATGATTCTCAGTGTGTTATTACCGTGATTCACACTGTGGAATTACCATGATACTGAGTTTGTACATACCGTTATTCACACCGTAAAATTGCCATGAATCACACAGTGGAATTACCGTGATTGACACTGTGGAATTACCGTGATTCTCAGTGTGTTATTACCATGATTCGCACTGTGGAATTACCGTGATACTCAGTGAGTTATTACCATGATTCACACTGTGTAATTACTGTGATTCACTCTGTAGAATTACCTTGATTCTCAGTGTGGTATTACCACGATTTTCACTGTGCAATTACTTTGATTCACTCTGTGGAATTACCATTATTCTCAGTGTGGTATTACCATGATTCTCACTGTGTAATTACTCTGATTCACTCTGTGGAATTACCATGATTCTCAGTGTGTTGTTACCGTGATTCACACTGTGGAATTACCATGATTCTCCCTGTGTAATTACTGTGATTCACTCTGTGGAATTACCGTCATTCTCAGTGTGGTATTACCATGGTTCTCACTGTATAATTACCGTAATTCACTCTGTGGAATTACCGTGATTCTCAGTGTGCAATTACCATGATTTACACTGTGGAATTACTGTGATTCACTCTGTAGAATTACCGTGATTCTCAGTGTGGTATTACTGTGATTCGCACTATGGAATTGCCGTGATTCACACTGTGGAATTACCATGATTCTCAGTGTGGTATTACCGTGATTCACACTGTGGAATTACCGTGATTCACTCTGTGGAATTACCGTGATTCTCAGTGTGGTATTACTGTGATTCGCACTGTGTAATTACCGTGATTCACACTGTGGAATTCCCGTGATTCTCAGTGTGGTATTACCGTGATTCACACTGTGGAATTACCGTGATTATCAGTTTGTTATTACTGTGATTCACACTGTGGAATTACCGTGATTCTCAGTGTATAATTACCGTGATTCACATTGTGGAATTACCATGATTCTCAGTGTGTTCTTACTGTGATGCGCACCGTGTAATTACCGTGATTCGCACTGTGTAATTACTGTGATTCACTCCGTTGAGTTACCCTGATTCTCAGTGTGGGATTAACGTGATTCTGAGTGGCATTTCCATGATTCGCACTTTGGAATTGCCATGATTTGCTCTGTGGAATTATCGTGATTCTCAGTGTCTCATTACCGTGATTCACACTGTGGAATTAATGTAATTCTCAGTGTGTTATTACCGTGATTCACACTGTGGAATTAGCATGATTCTCAGTTTGTACTTACCGTGATTAACGCTGTTCATTGCCATGAATCACACAGTGGAATTATCATGATTGACACTGTGGAATTACCGTGATTCTCAGTGTGTTATTACCGTGATTCGCACTGTGGAATTACCATGATTCTCACTGTGTAATTACTGTGATTCAATCTGTGCAATTACCGTGATTCTCAATGTGGTATTACCATGATTCTCACTGTTTAATTACTGTGATTCACTCTGTGGAATTACCGTGATTCTCAGTGTGGAATTACCATGATTCACACTGTGTACTTACCGTGATTCACACTGTGGAATTACCGTGATTCACACTTTGGAATTACCGTGATTCTCAGTGTGGAATTACCGTGATTCTCAGTTTGGAATTACCATGATTCGCACTGTGGAATTACCATTATTCTCAGTGAGTTATTACCGTTAATCTCACTGTGTAATTAACGTGATTCACACTGTGGTATTACCGTGATTTTCACTGTGGAATTACCGTGATTCTCACTGTGGAATTACCATGATTCACACTGTGGTATTACCGTGATTCACACTCTGTAATTACCGTGATTCACACTGTGGAATTACTGTCATTCGCACTTTGGAAAATGCCATGATTCACACTCTGTATGTACCGTGATTCACAATGTCTATTTACGTGATTCACACTGTGTAAATACCATGATTCACACTGTGGAATTACCGTGATTCTCAGTGTGGAATTATCGTGATTCACACTGTGGAATTACCGTAATTCGCTCAGCGGAATTATCGTGTTTCACACTGTGGAATTACCGTGATTCACACTTTGGAATTACCGTGATTCACTGTGTGGAATTACCGTGATTTGCTCAGTGGAATTGCCATGATTCTCAGTGTGTTATTACCGTGATTCACACAGTGGAATTACCGTGATTCTCAGTGTGGTATTACCGTGATTCACACTGTGTAATTACCGTGATTCACTCTTTGGAATTACCGTTATTCTCAGTTTGGTATTACTGTGATTCGCACTGTGGAATTACAGTGATTCACCCTTTGGATTTACCGTGAATCTCATTGTGGTATTACCGTGATTCACACTTTGGAATTACCGTGATTCTCAGTGTGGAATTACGATGATTCACACTGTGGAATTACTGTGATTCACTCAGTGGAAATACTGTGATTCTCAGTGTGGTATTACTCTGATTCGCACTGTGGAATTACCGTGATTCACACTGTGGAATTACCATGATTCTCAGTGTGGTTTACTGTGATTCGCACTGTGGAATTACCGTGATTCACATTGTGGAATTACCATGATTCTCAGTAAGGTATTACCGTGATTCACACTGTGGAATTACCGTGATTCTCAGTGCGTTATTACCGTGATTCGCACTGTGGAATTACCATGATTCTCAGTGTGGTATTACCGTGATTCACACTGTGGAATTACCGTGATTCACACTGTGTAATTACCGTGATTCACTCTGTGGAATTACCGTGATTCTCAGTGTGGTATTACTGTGATTCGCACTGTGTAATTACCGTGATTCACACTGTGGAATTACCATGATTCTCCGTGTGGTATTACCGTGATTCACACTGTGTCATTACCGTGATTCTCAGTGTGTCATTACCGTGATTCACACTATGGAATTACCGTGATTCTCAGTGTGGTATTACCGTGATTCACACTGTGGAATTACCGTGATTCACACTGTGTAATTACCGTGATTCACTCTGTGGAATACCGTGAATTCTCAGTGTGGTATTACTGTGATTCGCACTGTGGAATTACCGTGATTCACACTGTGGAATTCCCGTGATTCTCAGTGTGGTATTACCGTGATTCACACTGTGGAATTACCGTGATTATCAGTTTGTTATTACTGTGATTCACACTGTGGAATTACCGTGATTCTCAGTGTGTAATTACCGTGATTCACACTGTGGAATTACCATGATTCTCAGTGTGTTATTACTGTGATGCACACCCTGTAATTACCGTGATTCACACTCTGTAATTGCTGTGATTCTCTCTGTGGAATTACCCTGATTCTCAGTGTGGGATTAACGTGATTCTGAGTGGAATTTCCGTGATTCGCACTTTGGAATTGCCATGATTTGCACTGTGGAATTATCGTAATTCTCACTGTGCAATTAGTTTAATTCTCAGTGTGTTATTACCGTGATTCACACTGTGGAATTACCATGATTCTCAGTGTGTAATTACCGTGATTCACTCTGTGGAATTACCGTGATTCTCAGTGTGGTATTACCATGATTCTCACTGTGTAATTACCGTGATTCGCACTGTGGAATTACCATGATACTTAGTGTGTTATTACCATGATTCACAAAGTGGAATTATTGTGATTCACTCTGTGGAATTACCTTGATTCTCTATGTGGTATTACCATGATTCCCACTGTGCAATTACTGTGATTCATTCTGTGGAATTACCATTATTCTCAGTGTGGTATTACCATGATTCACACTGTGTAATTACTCTGATTCACTCTGTGGAATAACCGTCATTCTCAGTGTGGATTACCGTGATTCTCACTGTGTAATTACTGTGATTAACTCCATGGAATTACCGTGATTCACAGTGGGTTATAACCATGATTCTCACTGTGTAATTACTGTGATTCTCCCTGGGGAATTACCGTGATTCTCAGTGTGGTATTACTGTGATGCGCACCGTGTAATTACCGTGATTCTTACTGTGATTCACTCTGTGGAATTACCCTGATTCTCAGTATGGGAATAACGTGATTCTGAGTGGAATTACTGTGATTCGCACGTTGGAATTGCCATGATTTGCACTGTGGAATTATCGTAATTCTCAGTGTGTTATTACCGTAATTCGCACTGTGGAATTACTGTGATTCTCAGTTTGTACTTACCGTGATTCACACTGTGGAATTGCCATGAATCGCTCTGTGGAATTACCGTGATTGACACTATGGAATTACCGTGATTCTCAGTGTGTTATTACTGTCATACGCACTGTGGAATTACCGTGATACTCAGTGTGTTATTACCGTGATTCACACTGTGTAATTACTGTGATTCACTCTGTGGAATTATCTTGATTCTCAGTGTGGTATTACCATGATTCTCACTGTGCAATTACTGTGACTAACTCTGTGGAATTACCGTGATACACATTGGGTTATAACCATGATTGTCACCTTGTAATTACTGTGATTCTCTCTGTGGAATTACCGTGATTCTCAGTGAATAGTTACCGTGATTAGCACTGTGGAATTACGATGATTCTCACTATGTAATTACCGTGATTCACAGTGTGGTATTACCATGATTCTCACTGTGTAATTACTGTGATTCAATCTGTGGAATTACCGTGATTCTCAATGTGGTATTACCATGATTCGCATTGTGTAATTACTGTGATTCACTCTGTGGAATTACCGAGATTCTCAGTGTGGAATTACCATGATTCACACTGTGTACTTACCGTGATTCACACTTTGGAATTACCGTGATTCTCAGTGTGGAATTACCATGATTCTCAGTTTGGAATTACCATGATTCACACTGTGGAATTAGCGTTATTCTCAGTGTGTTATTACCGTTATTCTCACTGTGTAATTACCTTGATTCACACTGTGGTATTTCCGTGATTTTCACTGTGGAATTACCATGATTTAAACTGTGGAATTACCGTGATTCACACTTTTGAATTACCGTGATTCTCACTGTTATTACCGTGATTCGCACTGTGGAATTACCGTGATTCTCAGTGTGGTATTACCATGATTCGCACTGTGGGTTTACCGTGATTCTCAGTGTGGTATTACCGTCACTCGCACTGAGGAATTGCCATGATTCGCACTGTGAAATTGCCATGATTCGCACTGTGGAATTACCATGATTCTCAGTGTGTTATTACCGTGATTCACACTGTGGAATTACCATGATACTGAGTTTGTACATACCGTTATTCACACCGTAAAATTGCCATGAATCACACAGTGGAATTACCGTGATTGACACTGTGGAATTACCGTGATTCTCAGTGTGTTATTACCATGATTCGCACTGTGGAATTACCGTGATACTCAGTGAGTTATTACCATGATTCACACTGTGTAATTACTGTGATTCACTCTGTAGAATTACCTTGATTCTCAGTGTGGTATTACCACGATTTTCACTGTGCAATTACTTTGATTCACTCTGTGGAATTACCATTATTCTCAGTGTGGTATTACCATGATTCTCACTGTGTAATTACTCTGATTCACTCTGTGGAATTACCATGATTCTCAGTGTGTTGTTACCGTGATTCACACTGTGGAATTACCATGATTCTCCCTGTGTAATTACTGTGATTCACTCTGTGGAATTACCGTCATTCTCAGTGTGGTATTACCATGGTTCTCACTGTATAATTACCGTAATTCACTCTGTGGAATTACCGTGATTCTCAGTGTGCAATTACCATGATTTACACTGTGGAATTACTGTGATTCACTCTGTAGAATTACCGTGATTCTCAGTGTGGTATTACTGTGATTCGCACTATGGAATTGCCGTGATTCACACTGTGGAATTACCATGATTCTCAGTGTGGTATTACCGTGATTCACACTGTGGAATTACCGTGATTCACTCTGTGGAATTACCGTGATTCTCAGTGTGGTATTACTGTGATTCGCACTGTGTAATTACCGTGATTCACACTGTGGAATTCCCGTGATTCTCAGTGTGGTATTACCGTGATTCACACTGTGGAATTACCGTGATTATCAGTTTGTTATTACTGTGATTCACACTGTGGAATTACCGTGATTCTCAGTGTATAATTACCGTGATTCACATTGTGGAATTACCATGATTCTCAGTGTGTTCTTACTGTGATGCGCACCGTGTAATTACCGTGATTCGCACTGTGTAATTACTGTGATTCACTCCGTTGAGTTACCCTGATTCTCAGTGTGGGATTAACGTGATTCTGAGTGGCATTTCCATGATTCGCACTTTGGAATTGCCATGATTTGCTCTGTGGAATTATCGTGATTCTCAGTGTCTCATTACCGTGATTCACACTGTGGAATTAATGTAATTCTCAGTGTGTTATTACCGTGATTCACACTGTGGAATTAGCATGATTCTCAGTTTGTACTTACCGTGATTAACGCTGTTCATTGCCATGAATCACACAGTGGAATTATCATGATTGACACTGTGGAATTACCGTGATTCTCAGTGTGTTATTACCGTGATTCGCACTGTGGAATTACCATGATTCTCACTGTGTAATTACTGTGATTCAATCTGTGCAATTACCGTGATTCTCAATGTGGTATTACCATGATTCTCACTGTTTAATTACTGTGATTCACTCTGTGGAATTACCGTGATTCACAGTGTGGAATTACCATGATTCACACTGTGTACTTACCGTGATTCACACTGTGGAATTACCGTGATTCACACTTTGGAATTACCGTGATTCTCAGTGTGGAATTACCGTGATTCTCAGTTTGGAATTACCATGATTCGCACTGTGGAATTACCATTATTCTCAGTGAGTTATTACCGTTAATCTCACTGTGTAATTAACGTGATTCACACTGTGGTATTACCGTGATTTTCACTGTGGAATTACCGTGATTCTCACTGTGGAATTACCATGATTCACACTGTGGTATTACCGTGATTCACACTCTGTAATTACCGTGATTCACACTGTGGAATTACTGTCATTCGCACTGTGGAAAATGCCATGATTCACACTCTGTATGTACCGTGATTCACAATGTCTATTTACGTGATTCACACTGTGTAAATACCATGATTCACACTGTGGAATTACCGTGATTCTCAGTGTGGAATTATCGTGATTCACACTGTGGAATTACCGTAATTCGCTCAGCGGAATTATCGTGTTTCACACTGTGGAATTACCGTGATTCACACTTTGGAATTACCGTGATTCACTGTGTGGAATTACCGTGATTTGCTCAGTGGAATTGCCATGATTCTCAGTGTGTTATTACCGTGATTCACACAGTGGAATTACCGTGATTCTCAGTGTGGTATTACCGTGATTCACACTGTGTAATTACCGTGATTCACTCTTTGGAATTACCGTTATTCTCAGTTTGGTATTACTGTGATTCGCACTGTGGAATTACAGTGATTCACCCTTTGGATTTACCGTGAATCTCAGTGTGGTATTACCGTGATTCACACTTTGGAATTACCGTGATTCTCAGTGTGGAATTACGATGATTCACACTGTGGAATTACTGTGATTCACTCAGTGGAAATACTGTGATTCTCAGTGTGGTATTACTCTGATTCGCACTGTGGAATTACCGTGATTCACACTGTGGAATTACCATGATTCTCAGTGTGGTATTACTGTGATTCGCACTGTGGAATTACCGTGATTCACATTGTGGAATTACCATGATTCTCAGTAAGGTATTACCGTGATTCACACCGTGGAATTACCGTGATTCTCAGTGCGTTATTACCGTGATTCACACTGTGGAATTACCGTGATTCTCAGTGTGGTATTACCGTGATTCACACTGTGGAATTACCGTGATTCACACTGTGTAATTACCGTGATTCACTCTGTGGAATTACCGTGATTCTCAGTGTGGTATTATTGTGATTCGCACTGTGTAATTACCGTGATTCACACTGTGGAATTACCATGATTCTCAGTGTGGTATTACCGTGATTCACACTGTGTCATTACCGTGATTCTCAGTGTGTCATTACCGTGATTCACACTGTGGAATTACCGTGATTCACTCTGTGGAATTACCGTGATTCTCAGTGTGTCATTACCGTGATTCACACTGTGGAATTACCGTGATTCTCAGTGTGGTATTACCGTGATTCACACTGTGGAATTACCGTGATTCACACTGTGTAATTACCGTGATTCACTCTGTGGAATACCGTGATTCTCAGTGTGGTATTACTGTGATTCGCACTGTGTAATTACCATGATTCACACTGTGGAATTACCATGATTCTCAGTGTGGTATTACCGTGATTCACACTGTGTCATTACCGTGATTCTCAGTGTGTCATTACCGTGATTCACACTGTGGAATTACCGTGATTCTCAGTGTGGTATTACCGTGATTCACACTGTGGAATTACCGTGATTCACACTGTGTAATTACCGTGATTCACTCTGTGGAATACCGTGATTCTCAGTGTGGTATTACTGTGATTCGCACTGTGGAATTACCGTGATTCACACTGTGGAATTCCCGTGATTCTCAGTGTGGTATTACCGTGATTCACACTGTGGAATTACCGTGATTCTCAGTGTGTAATTACTGTGATTCACACTGTGGAATTACCATGATTCTCAGTGTGTTTTACTGTGATGCACACCCTGTAATTACCGTGATTCACACTCTGTAATTGCTGTGATTCTCTCTGTGGAATTACCCTGATTCTCAGTGTGGGATTAACGTGATTCTGAGTGGAATTTCCGTGATTCGCACTTTGGAATTGCCATGATTTGCACTGTGGAATTATCGTAATTCTCACTGTGCAATTAGTGTAATTCTCAGTGTGTTATTACCGTGATTCACACTGTGGAATTACCATGATTCTCAGTTTGTACTTACCGTGATTAACACTGTGCATTGCCATGAATCACACAGTGGAATTATCGTGATTGACACTGTGGAATTACCATGATTCTCAGTGTGTTATTACCATGATTAGCACTGTGGAATTACCATGATTCTCACTATGTAATTACCGTGATTCACAGTGTGGTATTACCATGATTCTCACTGTGTAATTACTGTGATTCAATCTGTGAAATTACCATGATTCTCAATGTGGTATTACCATGATTCTCACTGTTTAATTACTGTGATTCACCCTGTGGAATTACCGTGATTCTCAGCGTGGAATTACCATGATTCACACAGTGGACTTACCGTGATTCACACTGTGGAATTACCGTGATTCACACTTTGGAATTACCGTGATTCTCAGTGTGGAATTACCGTGATTCTCAGTTTGGAATTACCATGATTCGCACTGTGGAATTACCATTATTCTCAGTGTGTTATTACCGTTAATCTCACTGTGTAATTACCGTGATTCACACTGTGGTATTACCGTGATTTTCACTGCGGAATTACCATGATTCTCACTGTGGAATTACCATGATTCACACTGTGGTATTACCGTGATTCACACTCTGTAATTACCGTGATTCACACTGTGGAATTACTGTCATTCGCACTGTGGAAAATGCCATGATTCACACTCTGTATTTACTGTGATTCACAATGTCTATTTACCGTGATTCACACTGTGTAAATACCGTGATTCACACTGTGGAATTACCGTGATTCACACTGTGGAATTACCGTAATTCACTCAGCGGAATTATCGTGTTTCACACTGTGGAATTACCGTGATTCACACTTTGGAATTACCTTGATTCACTGTGTGGAATTACCATGATTTGCTCAGTGGAATTACCGTGATTCACAGTGTGGGATTACCATGATTCACACTGTGGTATTACCGTGATTCACACTGTGGAATTACCATGATTCGCACTGTGAAATTGCCATGATTCGCACTGTGAAATTGCCATGATTCTCACTGTGGAGTTACCGTGATACTCACTGTGTTATTACCGTGATTCACTCTGTCGAATTACCATGATTCTCAGTGTGTTATTACCGTGATTCGCACTGTGGAATTACCGTGATTCTCAGTGTGTAATTACCGTGATTCACACTGTGGAATTACCATGATTCTCAGTATGTTATTACTTTGATGCGCACTGTGTAATTACCGTGATTCGCACTGCGTAATTACTATGATTCACTCCATGCAATTACCCTGATTCTCAGTGTGGGATTAACGTGATTCTGAGTGGAATTTCCGTGATTCGCACTTTGGAATTGCCGTGATTCGCACTTTGGAATTGCCATGATTTGCACTGTGGAATTATCGTGATTCACACTGTGGAATTACTGTAATTCACTCTGTGGAATTACCGTGATTCTCAGTGTGGTATTACTGTGATTCGCACTGTGTAATTACCGTGATTCACACTGTGGAATTCCCGTGATTCTCAGTGTGGTATTACCGTGATTCACACTGTGGAATTACCGTGATTCACACTGTGTAATTACCGTGATTCACTCTGTGGAATACCGTGATTCTCAGTGTGGTATTACTGTGATTCGCACTGTGGAATTACCGTGATTCACACTGTGGAATTCCCGTGATTCTCAGTGTGGTATTACCGTGATTCACACTGTGGAATTACCGTGATTCTCAGTGTGTAATTACTGTGATTCACACTGTGGAATTACCATGATTCTCAGTGTGTTTTACTGTGATGCACACCCTGTAATTACCGTGATTCACACTCTGTAATTGCTGTGATTCTCTCTGTGGAATTACCCTGATTCTCAGTGTGGGATTAACGTGATTCTGAGTGGAATTTCCATGATTCGCACTTTGGAATTGCCATGATTTGCACTGTGGAATTATCGTAATTCTCACTGTGCAATTAGTGTAATTCTCAGTGTGTTATTACCGTGATTCACACTGTGGAATTACCATGATTCTCAGTTTGTACTTACCGTGATTAACACTGTGCATTGCCATGAATCACACAGTGGAATTATCGTGATTGACACTGTGGAATTACCGTGATTCTCAGTGTGTTATTACCATGATTAGCACTGTGGAATTACCATGATTCTCACTATGTAATTACCGTGATTCACAGTGTGGTATTACCATGATTCTCACTGTGTAATTACTGTGATTCAATCTGTGAAATTACCATGATTCTCAATGTGGTATTACCATGATTCTCACTGTTTAATTACTGTGATTCACCCTGTGGAATTACCGTGATTCTCAGCGTGGAATTACCATGATTCACACAGTGGACTTACCGTGATTCACACTGTGGAATTACCGTGATTCACACTTTGGAATTACCGTGATTCTCAGTGTGGAATTACCGTGATTCTCAGTTTGGAATTACCATGATTCGCACTGTGGAATTACCATTATTCTCAGTGTGTTATTACCGTTAATCTCACTGTGTAATTACCGTGATTCACACTGTGGTATTACCGTGATTTTCACTGCGGAATTACCATGATTCTCACTGTGGAATTACCATGATTCACACTGTGGTATTACCGTGATTCACACTCTGTAATTACCGTGATTCACACTGTGGAATTACTGTCATTCGCACTGTGGAAAATGCCATGATTCACACTCTGTATTTACTGTGATTCACAATGTCTATTTACCGTGATTCACACTGTGTAAATACCGTGATTCACACTGTGGAATTACCGTGATTCACACTGTGGAATTACCGTAATTCACTCAGCGGAATTATCGTGTTTCACACTGTGGAATTACCGTGATTCACACTTTGGAATTACGTTGATTCACTGTGTGGAATTACCATGATTTGCTCAGTGGAATTACCGTGATTCACAGTGTGGGATTACCATGATTCACACTGTGGTATTACCGTGATTCACACTGTGGAATTACCATGATTCGCACTGTGAAATTGCCATGATTCGCACTGTGAAATTGCCATGATTCTCACTGTGGAGTTACCGTGATACTCACTGTGTTATTACCGTGATTCACTCTGTCGAATTACCATGATTCTCAGTGTGTTATTACCGTGATTCGCACTGTGGAATTACCGTGATTCTCAGTGTGTAATTACCGTGATTCACACTGTGGAATTACCATGATTCTCAGTATGTTATTACTTTGATGCGCACTGTGTAATTACCGTGATTCGCACTGCGTAATTACTATGATTCACTCCATGCAATTACCCTGATTCTCAGTGTGGGATTAACGTGATTCTGAGTGGAATTTCCGTGATTCGCACTTTGGAATTGCCGTGATTCGCACTTTGGAATTGCCATGATTTGCACTGTGGAATTATCGTGATTCACACTGTGGAATTACTGTAATTCTCAGTGTGTCATTACCGTGATTCACACTGTGGAATTACCATGATTCTCAGTTTGTACTTACCGTGATTCACACTGTGGAATTGAAATGAATCACACTGTGGAATTACCGTGATTGACACAGTGGAATTACCGTGATTCTCAGTGTGTTATTACCGTGATTCGCACTGTGGAATTACCGTGATACTCAGCGTGTTATTACCACGACTCACACTGTGTAATTACTGTGATTCACTCTGTGGAATTACCTTGATTCTCAGTGTGGTATTACCACGATTCTCACTCTGCACTTACTGTGATTCACTCTGTGGAATTACTGTTATTCTCAGTGTGGTATTACCATGATTCTCAGTGTGTTGTTACCGTGATTCACACTGTGGAATTACGATGATTCTCAGTGTGTAATTACCGTGATTCACTCTGTGGAATTACCGTGATTCTCAGTGTGGTATTACCATGATTCTCACTGTGTAATTACCGTGATTCGCACTGTGGAATTACCGTGATACTTAGTGTGTTATTACCATGATTCACAAAGTGGAATTGTTGTGATTCACTCTGTGGAATTACCTTGATTCTCTATGTGGTATTACCATGATTCCCACTGTGCAATTACTGTGATTCATTCTGTGGAATTACCATTATTCTCAGTGTGGTATTACCATGATTCACACTGTGTAATTACTCTGATTCACTCTGTGGAATAACCGTCATTCTCAGTGTGGATTACCGTGATTCTCACTGTGTAATTACTGTGATTAACTCCATGGAATTACCGTGATTCACAGTGGGTTATAACCATGATTCTCACTGTGTAATTACTGTGATTCTCCCTGGGGAATTACCGTGATTCTCAGTGTGGTATTGCTGTGATGCGCACCGTGTAATTACCGTGATTCTTACTGTGATTCACTCTGTGGAATTACCCTGATTCTCAGTATGGGAATAACGTGATTCTGAGTGGAATTACTGTGATTCGCACGTTGGAATTGCCATGATTTGCACTGTGGAATTATCGTAATTCTCAGTGTGTTATTACCGTAATTCGCACTGTGGAATTACTGTGATTCTCAGTTTGTACTTACCGTGATTCACACTGTGGAATTGCCATGAATCGCTCTGTGGAATTACCGTGATTGACACTATGGAATTACCGTGATTCTCAGTGTGTTATTACTGTCATACGCACTGTGGAATTACCGTGATACTCAGTGTGTTATTACCGTGATTCACACTGTGTAGTTACTGTGATTCACTCTGTGGAATTATCTTGATTCTCAGTGTGGTATTACCATGATTCTCACTGTGCAATTACTGTGACTAACTCTGTGGAATTACCGTGATACACATTGGGTTATAACCATGATTGTCACCTTGTAATTACTGTGATTCTCTCTGTGGAATTACCGTGATTCTCAGTGAATAGTTACCGTGATTAGCACTGTGGAATTACGATGATTCTCACTATGTAATTACCGTGATTCACAGTGTGGTATTACCATGATTCTCACTGTGTAATTACTGTGATTCAATCTGTGGAATTACCGTGATTCTCAATGTGGTATTACCATGATTCGCATTGTGTAATTACTGTGATTCACTCTGTGGAATTACCGAGATTCTCAGTGTGGAATTACCATGATTCACACTGTGTACTTACCGTGATTCACACTTTGGAATTACCGTGAATCTCAGTGTGGAATTACCATGATTCTCAGTTTGGAATTACCATGATTCACACTGTGGAATTAGCGTTATTCTCAGTGTGTTATTACCGTTATTCTCACTGTGTAATTACCTTGATTCACACTGTGGTATTTCCGTGATTTTCACTGTGGAATTACCATGATTTAAACTGTGGAATTACCGTGATTCACACTTTTGAATTACCGTGATTCTCACTGTTATTACCGTGATTCACACTGTGGAATTACCGTGATTCTCAGTGTGGTATTACCATGATTCGCACTGTGGGTTTACCGTGATTCTCAGTGTGGTATTACCGTCACTCGCACTGAGGAATTGCCATGATTCGCACTGTGAAATTGCCATGATTCGCACTGTGGAATTACCATGATTCTCAGTGTGTTATTACCGTGATTCACACTGTGGAATTACCATGATACTGAGTTTGTACATACCGTTATTCACACCGTAAAATTGCCATGAATCACACAGTGGAATTACCGTGATTGACACTGTGGAATTACCGTGATTCTCAGTGTGTTATTACCATGATTCGCACTGTGGAATTACCGTGATACTCAGTGAGTTATTACCATGATTCACACTGTGTAATTACTGTGATTCACTCTGTAGAATTACCTTGATTCTCAGTGTGGTATTACCACGATTCTCACTGTGCAATTACTTTGATTCACTCTGTGGAATTACCGTTATTCTCAGTGTGGTATTACCATGATTCTCACTGTGTAATTACTCTGATTCACTCTGTGGAATTACCATGATTCTCAGTGTGTTGTTACCGTGATTCATACTGTGGAATTACCATGATTCTCCCTGTGTAACTACCGTGATTCACTCTGTGGAATTACCGTCATTCTCAGTGTGGTATTACCATGGTTCTCACTGTATAATTACCGTAATTCACTCTGTGGAATTACCGTGATTCTCAGTGTGCAATTACCATGATTTACACTGTGGAATTACTGTGATTCACTCTGTAGAATTACCGTGATTCTCAGTGTGGTATTACTGTGATTCGCACTATGGAATTGCCGTGATTCACACTGTGGAATTACCATGATTCTCAGTGTGGTATTACCGTGATTCACACTGTGGAATTACCATGATTCACTCTGTGGAATTACCGTGATTCTCAGTGTGGTATTACTGTGATTCGCACTGTGTAATTACCGTATTTCACACTGTGGAATTCCCGTGATTCTCAGTGTGGTATTACCGTGATTCACACTGTGGAATTACCGTGATTCTCAGTGTATAATTACCGTGATTCACATTGTGGAATTACCATGATTCTCAGTGTGTTCTTACTGTGATGCGCACCGTGTAATTACCGTGATTCGCACTGTGTAATTACTGTGATTCACTCCGTTGAGTTACCCTGATTCTCAGTGTGGGATTAACATGATTCTGAGTGGCATTTCCATGATTCGCACTTTGGAATTGCCATGATTTGCTCTGTGGAATTATCGTGATTCTCAGTGTCTCATTACCGTGATTCACACTGTGGAATTAATGTAATTCTCAGTGTGTTATTACCGTGATTCACACTGTGGAATTACCATGATTCTCAGTTTGTACTTACCGTGATTAACGCTGTACATTGCCATGAATCACACAGTGGAATTATCGTGATTGACACTGTGGAATTACCGTGATTCTCAGTGTGTTATTACCGTGATTCGCACTGTGGAATTACCATGATTCTCACTGTGTAATTACTGTGATTCAATCTGTGCAATTACCGTGATTCTCAATGTGGTATTACCATGATTCTCACTGTTTAATTACTGTGATTCACTCTGTGGAATTACCGTGATTCTCAGTGTGGTATTACCATGATTCTCACTGTGTAATTACCGTGATTCGCACTGTGGAATTACCGTGATACTTAGTGTGTTATTACCATGATTCACAAAGTGGAATTGTTGTGATTCACTCTGTGGAATTACCTTGATTCTCTATGTGGTATTACCATGATTCCCACTGTGCAATTACTGTGATTCATTCTGTGGAATTACCATTATTCTCAGTGTGGTATTACCATGATTCACACTGTGTAATTACTCTGATTCACTCTGTGGAATAACCGTCATTCTCAGTGTGGATTACCGTGATTCTCACTGTGTAATTACTGTGATTAACTCCATGGAATTACCGTGATTCACAGTGGGTTATAACCATGATTCTCACTGTGTAATTACTGTGATTCTCCCTGGGGAATTACCGTGATTCTCAGTGTGGTATTACTGTGATGCGCACCGTGTAATTACCGTGATTCTTACTGTGATTCACTCTGTGGAATTACCCTGATTCTCAGTATGGGAATAACGTGATTCTGAGTGGAATTACTGTGATTCGCACGTTGGAATTGCCATGATTTGCACTGTGGAATTATCGTAATTCTCAGTGTGTTATTACCGTAATTCGCACTGTGGAATTACTGTGATTCTCAGTTTGTACTTACCATGATTCACACTGTGGAATTGCCATGAATCGCTCTGTGGAATTACCGTGATTGACACTATGGAATTACCGTGATTCTCAGTGTGTTATTACTGTCATACGCACTGTGGAATTACCGTGATACTCAGTGTGTTATTACCGTGATTCACACTGTGTAATTACTGTGATTCACTCTGTGGAATTATCTTGATTCTCAGTGTGGTATTACCATGATTCTCACTGTGCAGTTACTGTGACTAACTCTGTGGAATTACCGTGATACACATTGGGTTATAACCATGATTGTCACCTTGTAATTACTGTGATTCTCTCTGTGGAATTACCGTGATTCTCAGTGAATAGTTACCGTGATTAGCACTGTGGAATTACGATGATTCTCACTATGTAATTACCGTGATTCACAGTGTGGTATTACCATGATTCTCACTGTGTAATTACTGTGATTCAATCTGTGGAATTACCGTGATTCTCAATGTGGTATTACCATGATTCGCATTGTGTAATTACTGTGATTCACTCTGTGGAATTACCGAGATTCTCAGTGTGGAATTACCATGATTCACACTGTGTACTTACCGTGATTCACACTTTGGAATTACCGTGATTCTCAGTGTGGAATTACCATGATTCTCAGTGTGGAATTACCATGATTCACACTGTGGAATTAGCGTTATTCTCAGTGTGTTATTACCGTTATTCTCACTGTGTAATTACCTTGATTCACACTGTGGTATTTCCGTGATTTTCACTGTGGAATTACCATGATTTAAACTGTGGAATTACCGTGATTCACACTTTTGAATTACCGTGATTCTCACTGTTATTACCGTGATTCACACTGTGGAATTACCGTGATTCTCAGTGTGGTATTACCATGATTCGCACTGTGGAATTACCATTATTCTCAGTGAGTTATTACCGTTAATCTCACTGTGTAATTAACGTGATTCACACTGTGGTATTACCGTGATTTTCACTGTGGAATTACCGTGATTCTCACTGTGGAATTACCATGATTCACACTGTGGTATTACCGTGATTCACACTCTGTAATTACCGTGATTCACACTGTGGAATTACTGTCATTCGCACTGTGGAAAATGCCATGATTCACACTCTGTATGTACCGTGATTCACAATGTCTATTTACGTGATTCACACTGCGTAAATACTGTGATTCACACTGTGGAATTACCGTGATTCTCAGTGTGGAATTATCGTGATTCACACTGTGGAATTACCATAATTTGCTCAGCGGAATTATCGTGTTTCACACTGTGGAATTACCGTGATTCACACTTTGGAATTATCGTGATTCACTGTGTGGAATTACCGTGATTTGCTCAGTGGAATTACCATGATTCTCAGTGTGTTATTACCGTGATTCACACAGTGGAATTACCGTGATTCTCAGTGTGGTATTACCGTGATTCACACTGTGTAATTACCGTGATTCACTCTTTGGAATTACCGTTATTCTCAGTTTGGTATTACTGTGATTCGCACTGTGCAATTACAGTGTTTCACCCTTTGGATTTACCGTGAATCTCAGTGTGGTATTACCGTGATTCACACTTTGGAATTACCGTGATTCTCAGTGTGGAATTACGATGATTCACACTGTGGAATTACTGTGATTCACTCAGTGGAAATACTGTGATTCTCAGTGTGGTATTACTCTGATTCGCACTGTGGAATTACCGTGATTCACACTGTGGAATTACCATGATTCTCAGTGTGGTATTACTGTGATTCGCACTGTGGAATTACCGTGATTCACATTGTGGAATTACCATGATTCTCAGTAAGGTATTACCATGATTCACACCGTGGAATTACCGTGATTCTCAGTGCGTTATTACCGTGATTCACACTGTGGAATTACCGTGATTCTCAGTGTGGTATTACCGTGATTCACACTGTGGAATTACCGTGATTCACACTGTGGAATTACCGTGATTCACTCTGTGGAATTACCGTGATTCTCAGTGTGGTATTACTGTGATTCGCACTGTGTAATTACCGTGATTCACACTGTGGAATTACCATGATTCTCAGTGTGGTATTACCGTGATTCACACTGTGTCATTACCGTGATTCTCAGTGTGTCATTACCGTGATTCACACTGTGGAATTACCGTGATTCTCAGTGTGGTATTACCGTGATTCACACTGTGGAATTACCGTGATTCACACTGTGTAATTACCGTGATTCACTCTGTGGAAAACCGTGATTCTCAGTGTGGTATTACTGTGATTCGCACTGTGGAATTACCGTGATTCACACTGTGGAATTCCCGTGATTCTCAGTGTGGTATTACCGTGATTCACACTGTGGAATTACCGTGATTATCAGTTTGTTATTACTGTGATTCACACTGTGGAATTATCGTAATTCTCACTATGTAATTACCGTGATCCTCAGTGAATAGTTACCGTGATTCACACTGTGGAATTACCATGATTCTCACTATGTAATTACCGTGATTCACAGTGTGGTATTACCATGATTCTCACTGTGTAATTACTGTGATTCAATCTGTGGGATTACCGTGATTCTCAATGTGGTATTACCATGATTCGCACTGTGTAATTACTGTGATTCACTCTGTGGAATTACCGTGATTCTCAGTGTGGAATTACCATGATTCACACTGTGTACTTACCGTGATTCACACTTTGGAATTACCGTGATTCACACTTTGGAATTACCGTGATTCTCAGTGTGGAATTACCGTGATTCTCAGTTTGGAATTACCATGATTCGCACTGTGGAATTACCATTATTCTCGGTGTGTTATTACCGTTAATCTCACTGTGTAATTACCGTGATTCACAATGTGGTATTACCGTGATTTTCACTGTGGAATTACCATGATTCTCACTGTGGAATTACCATGATTCACACTGTGGTATTACCGTGATTCACACTCTGTAATTACCGTGATTCACACTGTGGAATTACTGTCATTCGCACTGTGGAAAATGCCATTATTCACACTCTGTATTTACTGTGATTCACAATGTCTATTTACCATGATTCACACTGTGTAAATACCGTGATTCACACTGTGGAATTACCGCGATTCACACTGTGGAATTACCGTAATTCGCTCAGCGGAATTATCGTGTTTCACACTGTGGAATTACCGTGATTCACACTTTGGAATTACCTTGATTCACTGTGTGGAATTACCATGATTTGCTCAGTGGAATTACCGTGATTCACAGTGTGGGATTACTATGATTCACACTGTGGTATTACCGTGATTCACACTGTGGAATTACCATGATTCGCACTGTGAAATTGCCATGATTCGCACTGTGAAATTGCCATGATTCTCACTGTGGATTTACCGTGATACTCACTGTGTTATTACCGTGATTCACTCTGTCGAATTACCATGATTCTCAGTGTGTTATTACCGTGATTCGCACTGTGGAATTACCGTGATTCTCAGTGTGTAATTACCGTGATTCACACTGTGGAATTACCATGATTCTCAGTATGTTATTACTGTGATGCGCACTGTGTAATTACCGTGATTCGCACTGCGTAATTACTATGATTCACTCCATGCAATTACCCTAATTCTCAGTGTGGGATTAACGTGATTCTGAGTGGAATTTCCATGATTCGCACTTTGGAATTGCCATGATTTGCACTGAGGAATTATCGTGATTCTCAGTGTGTTATTACCGTGATTCACACTGTGCAATTACTGTAATTCTCAGTGTGTCATTACCGTGATTCACACTGTGGAATTACCATGATTCTCAGTTTGTACTTACCGTGATTCACACTGTGGAACTGAAATGAATCACACTGTGGAATTACCGTGATTGACACTGTGGAATTACCGTGATTCTCAGTATGTTATTACCGTGATTCGCACTGTGGAATTACCGTGATACTCAGTGTGTTATTACCACGACTCACACTGTGTAATTACTGTGATTCACTCTGTGGAATTACCTTGATTCTCAGTGTGGTATTACCACGATTCTCACTCTGCACTTACTGTGATTCACTCTGTGGAATTACTGTTATTCTCAGTGTGGTATTACCATGATTCTCAGTGTGTTGTTACCGTGATTCACACTGTGGAATTACCGTGATTCACTCTGTGGAATTACCGTGATTCTCAGTGTGGTATTACCATGATTCTCACTGTGTAATTACCGTGATTCGCACTGTGGAATTACCGTGATACTTAGTGTGTTATTACCATGATTCACAAAGTGGAATTATTATGATTCACTCTGTGGAATAACCTTGATTCTCTATGTGGTATTACCATGATTCCCACTGTGCAATTACTGTGATTCATTCTGTGGAATTACCATTATTCTCAGTGTGGTATTACCATGATTCACACTGTGGACTTACCGTGATTCACACTGTGGAATTACCGTGATTCACACTTTGGAATTACCGTGATTCTCAGTGTGGAATTACCGTGATTCTCAGTTTGGAATTACCATGATTCGCACTGTGGAATTACCATTATTCTCAGTGTGTTATTACCGTTAATCTCACTGTGTAATTACCGTGATTCACACTGTGGTATTACCGTGATTTTCACTGTGGAATTACCATGATTCTCACTGTGGAGTTACCATGATTCACACTCTGTAATTACCGTGATTCACACTGTGGAATTACTGTCATTTGCACTGTGGAAAATGCCATGATTCACACTCTGTATTTACTGTGATTCACAATGACTATTTACCGTGATTCACACTGTGTAAATACCGTGATTCACACTGTGGAATTACCGTGATTCCCACTGTGGAATTACCGTAATTCGCTCAGCGGAATTATCGTGTTTCACACTGTGGAATTACCGTAATTCACACTTTGGAATTATCTTGATTCACTGTGTGGAATTACCATGATTTGCTCAGTGGAATTACCGTGATTCACAGTGTGGGATTACCATGATTCACACTGTGGTATTACCGTGATTCACACTGTGGAATTACCATGATTCGCACCGTGAAATTGCCATGATTCGCACTGTGAAATTGCCATGATTCTCAGTTTGTACTTACCGTGATTAACGCTGTGCATTGCCATGAATCACACAGTGGAATTATCGTGATTGACACTGTGGAATTACCGTGATTCTCAGTGTGTTATTACCGTGATTCGCACTGTGGAATTACCATGATTCTCACTGTGTAATTACCGTGATTCACAGTGTGGTATTACCATGATTCTCACTGTGTAATTACTGTGATTCAATCTGTGGAATTACATTGATTCTCAATGTGGTATTACCATGATTCTCACTGTTTAATTACTGTGATTCACTCTGTGGAATTACCGTGATTCTCAGTGTGGAATTACCATGATTCACACTGTGGACTTACCATGATTCACACTGTGGAATTACTGTGATTCACACTTTAGAATTACCGTGATTCTCAGTGTGGAATTACCGTAATTCTCAGTTTGGAATTACCATGATTCGCACTGTGGAATTACCAGTATTCTCAGTGAGTTATTACCGTTAATCTCACTGTGTAATTACCGTGATTCACACTGTGGTAATACCGTGATTTTCACTGTGGAATTACCGTGATTCTCACTGTGGAATTACCATGATTCACACTGTGGTATTACCGTGATTCACACTCTGTAATTATCGTGATTCACACTGTGGAATTACTGTCATTCGCACTGTGGAAAATGCCATGATTCACACTCTGTATTTACCGTGATTCACAATGTTTATTTACGTGATTCACACTGTGTAAATACCGTGATTCACACTGTGGAATTTCCGTAATTCGCTCAGTGGAATTATCGTGTTTCACACTGTGGAATTACCGTGATTCACACTTTGGAATTACCATGATTCACTGTGTGGAATTACCGTGATTTGCTCAGTGGAATTACCATGATTCTCAGTGTGTTATTACCATGATTTACACAGTGGAATTACCATCATTCTCAGTGTGGTATTACCGTGATTCACACTGTGTAATTACCTTGATTCACTCTTTGGAATGACCGTTATTCTCAGTTTTGTATTACTGTGATTCGCGCTGTGGAATTACAGTGATTCACCCTTTGGAATGACCGTGAAACTCAGTGTGGTATTACCGTGATTCACACTTTGGAATTACCGTGATTCTCATTGTGGTATTTCCATGATTCACACTGTGGAATTACTGTGATTCGCTCTTTGGAATTACTGTGATTCTCAGTGTGGTATTACTCTGATTCGCACTGTGGAATTACCGTGATTCACACTGTGGAATTACCATGATTCTCAGTGTGGTATTACTGTGATTCGCACTGTGGAATTACCGTGATTCACACTGTGGAATTACCATGATTCTCAGTTTGGTATTACCGTGATTCACACTGTGGAATTACCATGATTCTCAGTGTGTTATTACCGTGATTCACACTGTGGAATTACCGTGATTCACACTGTTTAATTACCGTGATTCACTCTGTGGAATTACCGTGATTCTCAGTGTGGTATTACCGTGATGCACACTTTGGAATTACCGTGATTATCAGTTTGTTATTACCGTGATTCACACTGTGGAATTACCGTGATTCTCAGTGTGCTATTACACTGATTCACACTGTGGAATTACCGTGATTCTCAGTTTCTTATTACCCTGATTCACACTGTGGAACTACCGTGAATCTCAGTGTGTTATTACCGTGATTCGCACGGTGGCATTACCGTGATTCTCAGTGTGGAATTACCGTGATTCACACTGTGGAATTACCATGATTCGCACTGTGGAATTACCGTGATTCACACTGTGGAATTACCGTGACTCTCAGTGTGTTATTACCGTGATTCACACTGTGGAATTACCGTGATTCTCAGTGTGGTATTACCGTGATTCACACTGTGGAATTACCGTGATTCACACTGTGGAATTACCGTGATTCTCAGTGTGGTATTACTGTGATTCGCACTGTGGAATTACCGTGATTCACACTGTGGAATTACCGCGATTCACACTGTGGAATTACCGTAATTCGCTCAGCGGAATTATCGTGTTTCACACTGTGGAATTACCGTGATTCACACTTTGGAATTACCTTGATTCACTGTGTGGAATTACCATGATTTGCTCAGTGGAATTACCGTGATTCACAGTGTGGGATTACCATGATTCACACTGTGGTATTACCGTGATTCACACTGTGGAATTACCATGATTTGCACTGTGAAATTGCCATGATTCGCACTGTGAAATTGCCATGATTCTCACTGTGGAATTACCGTGATACTCACTGTGTTATTACCGTGATTCACTCTGTCGAATTACCATGATTCTCAGTGTGTTATTACCGTGATTCGCACTGTGGAATTACCGTGATTCTCAGTGTGTAATTACCGTGATTCACACTGTGGAATTACCATGATTCTCAGTATGTTATTACTGTGATGCGCACTGTGTAATTACCGTGATTCGCACTGCGTAATTACTATGATTCACTCCATGCAATTACCCTAATTCTCAGTGTGGGACTAACGTGATTCTGAGTGGAATTTCCATGATTCGCACTTTGGAATTGCCATGATTTGCACTGTGGAATTATCGTGATTCTCAGTGTGTCATTACCGTGATTCACACTGTGGAATTACCATGATTCTCAGTTTGTACTTACCGTGATTCACACTGTGGAATTGAAATGAATCACACTGTGGAATTACCGTGATTGACACTGTGGAATTACCGTGATTCTCAGTGTGTTATTACCGTGATTCGCACTGTGGAATTACCGTGATACTCAGTGTGTTATTACCATGATTCACAAAGTGGAATTATTGCGATTCAATCTGTGGAATGACCTTGATTCTCTATGTGGTATTACCATGATTCCCACTGTGCAATTACTGTGATTCATTCTGTGGAATTACCATTATTGTCAGTGTGGTATTACCATGATTCACACTGTGGACTTACCGTGATTCACACTGTGGTATTACCGTGATTCACACTCTGTAATTACCGTGATTCACACTGTGGAATTACTGTCATTCGCACTGTGGAAAATGCCATGATTCACACTCTGTATTTACTGTGATTCACAATGTCTATTTACCGTGATTCACACTGTGTAAATACCGTGATTCACACTGTGGAATTACCGTGATTCACACTGTGGAATTACCGTAATTCGCTCAGCGGAATTATCGTGTTTCACACTGTGGAATTACCGTGATTCACAATTTGGAATTATCTTGATTCACTGTGTGGAATTACCATGATTTGCTCAGTGGAATTACCGTGATTCACAGTGTGGGATTACCATGATTCACACTGTGGTATTACCGTGATTCACACTGTGGAATTACCATGATTCGCACCGTGAAATTGCCATGATTCGCACTGTGAAATTGCCATGATTCTCAGTTTCTACTTACCGTGATTAACGCTGTGCATTGCCATGAATCACACAGTGGAATTATCGTGATTGACACTGTGGAATTACCGTGATTCTCAGTGTGTTATTACCGTGATTCGCACTGTGGAATTACCATGATTCTCACTGTGTAATTACCGTGATTCACAGTGTGGTATTACCATGATTCTCACTGTGTAATTACTGTGATTCAATCTGTGGAATTACATTGATTCTCAATGTGGTATTACCATGATTCTCACTGTTTAATTACTGTGATTCACTCTGTGGAATTACCGTGATTCTCAGTGTGGAATTACGATGATTCACACTGTGGACTTACCGTGATTCACACTGTGGAATTACTGTGATTCACACTTTAGAATTACCGTGATTCTCAGTGTGGAATTACCGTGATTCTCAGTTTGGAATTACCATGATTCGCACTGTGGAATTACCAGTATTCTCAGTGAGTTATTACCGTTAATCTCACTGTGTAATTACCGTGATTCACACTGTGGTATTACCGTGATTTTCACTGTGGAATTACCGTGATTCTCACTGTGGAATTACCATGATTCACACTGTGGTATTACCGTGATTCACACTCTGTAATTATCGTGATTCACACTGTGGAATTACTGTCATTCGCACTGTGGAAAATGCCATGATTCACACTCTGTATTTACCGTGATTCACAATGTCTATTTACGTGATTCACACTGTGTAAATACCGTGATTCACACTGTGGAATTTCTGTAATTCGCTCAGTGGAATTATCGTGTTTCACACTGTGGAATTACCGTGATTCACACTTTGGAATTACCATGATTCACTGTGTGGAATTACCGTGATTTGCTCAGTGGAATTACCATGATTCTCAGTGTGTTATTACCATGATTTACACAGTGGAATTACCATCATTCTCAGTGTGGTATTACCGTGATTCACACTGTGTAATTACCGTGATTCACTCTTTGGAATGACCGTTATTCTCAGTTTTGTATTACTGTGATTCGCACTGTGGAATTACAGTGATTCACCCTTTGGAATGACCGTGAATCTCAGTGTGGTATTACCATGATTCACACTGTGGAATTACTGTGATTCGCTCTTTGGAATTACTGTGATTCTCAGTGTGGTATTACTCTGATTCGCACTGTGGAATTACCGTGATTCACACTGTGGAATTACCATGATTCTCAGTGTGGTATTACTGTGATTCGCACTGTGGAATTACCGTGATTCACACTGTGGAATTACCATGATTCTCAGTGTGTTATTACCGTGATTCACACTGTGGAATTACCGTGATTCACACTGTTTAATTACCGTGATTCACTCTGTGGAATTACCGTGATTCTCAGTGTGGTATTACCGTGATGCACACTTTGGAATTACCGTGATTATCAGTTTGTTATTACCGTGATTCACACTGTGGAATTACCGTGATTCTCAGTGTGCTATTACACTGATTCACACTGTGGAATTACCGTGATTCTCAGTTTCTTATTACCCTGATTCACACTGTGGAACTACCGTGAATCTCAGTGTGTTATTACCGTGATTCGCACGGTGGCATTACCGTGATTCTCAGTGTGGAATTACCGTGATTCACACTGTGGAATTACCATGATTCGCACGGTGGAATTACCGTGATTCACACTGTGGAATTACCGTGACTCTCAGTGTGTTATTACCGTGATTCACACTGTGGAATTACCGTGATTCTCAGTGTGGTATTACCGTGATTCACACTGTGGAATTACCGTGATTCACACTGTGGAATTACCGTGATTCTCAGTGTGGTATTACTGTGATTCGCACTGTGGAATTACCGTGATTCACACTGTGGAATTCCCGTGACTCTCAGTGTGGTATTACCGTGATTCACACTGTGGAATTACCGTGATTATCAGTTTGTTATTACCCTGATTCACACTGTGGAAATACCGTGATTCTCAGTGTGGAATTACCGTGATTCTCAGTGTGGAATTACCGTGATTCTCACTGTGGAATTACCGTGATTCCCACTGTGGAATTACCGTCATTCACACTGTAGAGTTACCGTGATTCTCTACAGTGGAATTACCGTGATTCTCACTGTGGTTTTACCGTGATTCTCACTGTGGAATTACCGTGATTCTCACTGTGGAATTACCGTGAATCTCACTGTGGAATTACCGTGATTCTCCCTGTGGAATTACCATGATTCACACTGTGGAATTACCATGATTCACACTTTGGAATTACCATGATTCGCTGTGTGGAATTACCGTGATTTGCTCAGTGGAATTATCGTGATTCACAGTGTGGAATTCCCATGATTCACACTGTGGTATTACCGTGATTCGCACTGTGGAATTACCATGATTCTCAGTGTGGTATTACCATGATTCGCACTGTGGTTTTACCATGATTCTCAGTGTGGTATTACTGTCATTCGCACTGTGGGTTTACCATGATTCTCAATGTGGTATTACTGTCATTCGCACTGTGAAATTGCCATGCTTCGCACTGTGAAATTGCCATGATTCGCACTGTGAAATTGCCATGATTCGCACTTTGGAATTGCCGTGATTCTCAGTGTGTTATTACCGTGAATCGCACTGTGGAATTACCATGATTCTCAGTGTGTAATTACCGTGATTCACACTGTGGAATTACCATGATTCTCAGTGTGGTATTACCATGATTCGCACTGTGGGTTTACCATGATTCTCAGTGTGGTATTACTGTCATTCGCACTGTGAAATTGCCATGATTCGCACTGTGAAATTGCCATGATTCGCACTGTGAAATTGCCATGATTCGCACTTTGGAATTGCCGTGATTCTCAGTGTGTTATTACCGTGAATCGCACTGTGGAATTACCATGATTCTCAGTGTGTAATTACCGTGATTCACACTGTGGAATTACCATGATTCTCAGTGTGTTGTTACTGTGATGCGCACTGTGTAATTACCGTGATTCGCACTGTGTAATTACTGTGATTCACTCCGTGGAATTACCCTGATTCTCAGTGTGGGATTAACGTGATTCTGAGTGAAATTTCCGTGATTTGCACTTTGGAATTGCCATGATTTGCACTGTGGAATTATCGTGATTCTCAGTGTGTTATTACCGTGATTCACACTGTGGAATAACTGTAATTCTCAGTGTGTTATTACCGTGATTCACACTGTGGAATTACCATGATTCTGAGTTTGTACTTACCGTTATTCACACTGTGGAATTGCCATGAAGCACACTGTGGAATTACCATGATTGACACTGTGGAATTACCGTAATTGACACTGTGGAATTTCCGTGATTTTCAGTGTGTTATTACCGTGATTCGCACTGTGGAATTACCGTGATACTCAGTGAGTTATTACCATGATTCACACTGTGTAATTACTGTGATTCACTCTGTGGAATTACCTTGATTCTCAGTGTGGTATTACCACGATTCTCACTGTGTAATTACTGTGATTCACTGTGTGGAATTACCGTTAATCTCAGTGCGGTATTACCATGATTCTCACTGTGTAATTATTCTGATTCACTCTGTGGAATTACCATGATTCTCAGTGTGTTGTTACCGTGATTCACACTGTGGAATTACCATGATTCTCACTGTGTAATTACCGTGATTCACTCTGTGGAATTACCGTGATTCTCAGTGTGGTATTACCATGATTCTCACTGTGTAATTACCTTGATTCACTCTGTGGAATTACCGTGATTGTCAGTGTGGAATTACCATGATTCACACTGCGGAATTACTGTGATTCACTCTGTGGAATTACCGTGATTCTCAGTGTGGTATTACCGTTATTCTCAGTGCGGTATTACCATGATTCTCACTGTGTAATTATTCTGATTCACTCTGTGGAATTACCATGATTCTCAGTGTGTTGTTACCGTGATTCACACTGTGGAATTACCATGATTCTCACTGTGTAATTACCGTGATTCACTCTGTGGAATTACCGTGATTCTCAGTGTGGTATTACCATGATTCTCACTGTGTAATTACCTTGATTCACTCTGTGGAATTACCGTGATTGTCAGTGTGGAATTACCATGATTCACACTGTGGAATTACTGTGATTCACTCTGTGGAATTACCGTGATTCTCAGTGTGGTATTACTGTGATTTGCACTGTGGAGTTACCGTTATTCACACTGTGGAATTACCATGATTCTCAGTGTTTTATTACCGTGATTCACACAGTGGAATTACCATGATTCTCAGTGTGGTATTTTCGTGATTCACACTGTGTAATTACCATGATTCACCCTTTGGAATTACCGTGATTCTCAGTGTGGTATTACCGTGATTCACACTTTGGAATTACCGTGATTCTCAGTGTAGAATTACCATGATTCACACTGTGGAATTACAGAGATTCACTCGGTGGAATTACTGTGATTCTCAGTGAGGTATTACTCTGATTCGCACTGTTGAATTGCCGTGATTCACACTGTGGAATTACCATGAATCTCAGTGTGGTATTACTGTGATTCGCACTGTGGAATTACCGTGATTCACACTGTGGAATTACCGTGATTCTCAGTGTGGAATTACTGTGATTCTCAGTGTGGAATTACCGTGATTCTCTGTGTGGAATTACCGTGATTCACACTGTGGAATTACCGTGATTCTCACTGTGGAATTACCGTGATTCTCACTGTGGATTTACCGTGAATCTCACTGTGGAATTACCGTGATTCTCACTGTGGAATTACCATGATTCACACTGTGGAATTACCGTGATTCACACTGTGGAATTACCATGATTCACACTGAGGAATGATCATGATTCACACTGTGGAATTACCGTGATTCACACTGAGGAATGATCATGATTCACACTGTGCAATTACCGTGATTTGCACCAAGGAATTACTGGGCAGAATTTTGGCGGGTGTGGGTGTCAGCAATTGGGAAGCCGACTGCTGCCCGCGCTCACGGCCTGACCGTGAGTGGAGATTGGGGTGTATCGGATGCCAGGCTCAGGAAGCCCCAGAAAGGCTGCCAGGGAAGGATGTCTGTCTGCTGCTGCAAGGACGAAGTCCAGATTGTCAGCAAATGCCGGGCAGGAGGGGGGCACTTGGCAATCTACCCTCCCGCCTCTGGTGTTTCAGACAAGTGCCTCTCTGGCAGCCAGAAGAGACATCCTTGTCCTTAGAGATGGGAGGAGGAGGTCAATGGACCTCACCATGAGGACATGGGAAGAGGTGGCAGCTTGGGTGAGCAGCTACAATGTGGTGATGTGCACCTGGGTGCAGTGCCAGAAGTGCTTCAGTGACCCTCTGCGCTCAGGAAGGGCGAGTACTGTGTTGGTATGGGTCGGTGTGTTCAATTGTCTTGGGCTGGCCATTCCTCCCCCCCACCCCCATGGGGTTCAAGGGAGTTAGAGTGTAAGTGCCAGCTGTCAATAACACAGGAACCCTGGCTGCTTGGAATGAGTGCCTTGCGGCTCAAGGACCATGACTCGGATATGCCCTGTAAAGTGTTCCTCAGCTGTAATAGTGCTGCAGGTAGAGAGGTGACTAATCAATGCTCCTCTGTCCTTTCAGGAGAAGACATCCCGTAACTACATGGAGAGGTCGGGGACTGTCGAAGGACCACCCATCACCTCCTCATCCTCTCCAGATATGAACCAGGAGGCCTCAGAGCTCGTGAGCCGCCATGTACCTTGGTCAAGCAGCCGCAATGAGGATGGGCTGTCAGATGAAGGTAAGAGTGCAGTGCACTGACGTGAGAATTTCAGCTTGTGCAACCGTCCCAGTGTAATCTCTTCATTAATGTGAGCCTTGAACCTGGAATCCCCATTGATCCTTGAAAGAGGAAGGCAGCAAGATGCAGATCTCAGTTGCCTGACATGCACAGTGACAACGCACTGACTTTAACTAATGACATATCCACACGAGCTCCCCCGACGTCCTCTGCCCACAGTGTGGTAATACCATGATTCACACTGTGGAGTCACCGTGATTCACTGTGTGGAATTACCGTGATTCATGCTGTGGAATTACCATGATTCACGCTGTGGAATTAACGTGATTTGCGCTGTGGAATTACCGTGATTCGCGCTGTGGAAATACCGTGATTCGCGCTGTGGAATTACCGTGATTGGCACTGTGGAATTACTGTGATTCATGCTGTGGAATTACCGTGATTTACAGCGTGGAATTACCGTAATTCACGCCGTGGAATTACCGTGATTCACACAGTGGAATTACCGTGATTCTCAGTGTGGAATTATCGTGATTCACACTGTGGAATTACGGTGATTCATGCCATGGAATTACCGTGATTCACGCCGTGGAATTACCGTGATTCACATCGTGGAATTACCGTGATTCACACCGTGGAATTACCGTGATTCACGCCGTGGAATTACCGTGATACTCACTGTGTTATTACCGTGATTCACACTGTCGAATTACCGTGATTCTCAGTGTGTTATTACCGTGATTCGCAATGTGGAATTATCGTGATTCTCAGTGTGTAATTACCGTGATTCACACTGTGGAATTACCATGATTCTCAGTATGTTATTACTGTGATGCACACTGTGTAATTACCGTGATTCGCAATGTGTAATTACTATGATTCACTCCATGCAATTACCCTGATTCTCAGTGTGGGATTAACGTGACTCTGAGTGGAATTTCCGTGATTCGCACTTTGGAATTGCCATGATTTGCACTGTGGAATTATCGTGATTCTCAGTGTGTTATTACCGTGATTCACACTGTGGAATTACTGTAATTCTCAGTGTGTCATTAGCGTGATTCACACTGTGGAATTACCATGATTCTCAGTTTGTACTTACCGTGATTCACACTGTGGAATTGAAATGAATCACACTGTGGAATTACCGTGATTGACACTGTGGAATTACCGTGATTCTCAGTGTGTTATTACCGTGATTCGCACTGTGGAATTACCGTGATTCTCAGTGTGTTATTACCACGACTCACACTGTGTAATTACCGGGATTCACTCTGTGGAATTACCTTGATTCTCAGTGTGGTATTACCACGATTCTCACTCTGCACTTACTGTGATTCACTCTGTGGAATTACTGTTATTCTCAGTGTGGTATTACCATGATTCTCAGTGTGTTGTTACCGTGATTCACACTGTGGAATTACGATGATTCTCACTGTGTAATTACCGTGATTCACTCTGTGGAATTACCGTGATTCTCAGTGTGGTATTACCATGATTCTCACTGTGTAATTACCGTGATTCGCACTGTGGAATTACCGTAATACTCAGTGTGTTATTACCATGATTCACAAAGTGGAATTATTGTGATTCACTCTGTGGAATTACCTTGATTCTCTTTGTGGTATTACCATGATTCCCACTGTGCAATTACTGTGATTCATTCTGTGGAATTACCATTATTCTCAGTGTGGTATTACCATGATTCTCACTGTGTAATTACCATGATTCACTCTGTGGAATAACCGTGATTCTCAGTGAGGATTACCGTGATTCTCACTGTGTAATTACTGTGATTAACTCCATGGAATTACCGTGATTCACAGTGGGTTATAACCATGATTCTCACTGTGTAATTACTGTGATTCTCCCTGGGGAATTACCGTGATTCTCAGTGTGGTATTACTACGATGCGCACCGTGTAATTACCATGATTCTTACTGTGATTCACTCTGTGGAATGACCCTGATTCTCAGTGTGGGAATAACGTGATTCTGAGTGGAATTACTGTGATTCGCACCTTGGAATTGCCATGATTTGCACTATGGAATTATCGTAATTCTCAGTGTGTTATTACCGTGATTCACACTGTGGAATTACTGTGATTCTCAATTTGTACTTACCGTAATTCACACTGTGGAATTGCCATGAATCGCTCTGTGGAATTACCGTAATTGACACTACGGAATTACCGTGATTCTCAATGTGTTATTACTGTCATATGCACTGTGGAATTACCGTGATACTCAGTGTGTTATTACCGTGATTCACACTGTGTAATTACTGTGATTCACTCTGTGGAATTATCTTGATTCTCAGTGTGGTATTACCATGATTCTCACTGTGTAATTACTGTGACTAACTCTGTGGAATTACCGTGATACACATTGGGTTATAACCATGATTGCCACCTTGTAATTACTGTGATTCTCAGTGAATAGTTACCGTGATTCACACTGTGGAATTACCATGATTCTCACTATGTAATTACCGTGATTCTCAGTGTGGAATTACCATGATTCTCAGTTTGGAATTACCATGATTCGCACTGTGGAATTAGCGTTATTCTCAGTGTGTTATTACCGTTATTCTCACTGTGTAATTACCTTGATTCACACTGTGGTATTTCCGTGATTTTCACTGTGGAATTACCATGACTTAAACTGTGGAATTACCGTGATTCACACTGTGGAATTACCAAAATTCACACTGTGTAAATACCGTAATTCATACTGTGGAATTACGGTGATTCACACTGTGGAATTACCTTGATTCACACTGTGGAATTACCATGATTCACACTGTGGAATTACCGTGATTCACACTCTGTATTTACCGTGATTCACACTGTGGAATTACTGTGATTCGCACTGTGGAAATACCATGATTCACACTCTGTATTTACCGTGATTCGCACTGTGTATTTACCGTGATTCACACTGTGGAATTACCGTGATTCTCAGTGTGGAATTATCGTGATTCACACTGTGAAATTACCGTAATTCGTTCAGCGGAATTATCGTGTTTCACACTGTGGAATTACCGTGATTCACACTTTGGAATTACCATGATTCACTGTGTGGAATTACCGTGATTTGCTCAGTGGAATTACCGTGATTCACAGTGCGGAATACCATGATTCACAGTGTGGGATTACCATAATTCACAAGGTTTAATTACCGTGATTCACTCTGTGGAATTACTGTGATTCTCAGTGTGCTATTACCGTGATTCACACTGTGGAATTACCGTGATTATCAGTTTGTTAATACCGTGATTCACACTGTGGAATTACTGTGATTCCCAGGGTGGTGTTACCCTGATTCACACTGTGGAATTACCGTGATTCTCAGTTTGTTATTACCCTGATTCACACTATGGAATTACCGTGAATCTCAGGGTGTTATTACCGTGAATCGCACGGTGGCATTACCGTGATTCTCAGTGTGGAATTACCGTGATTCACACTGTGCAATTACCATGATTCGCACTGTGGAATTACCGTGATTCACACTGTGGAATTACCATGATTCTCAGTGCGGTATTAGCGTGATTCACACTGTGGAATTACCGTGATTCTCAGTGTGTTATTACCGTGATTCACACTGTGGAATTACCGTAATTCTCACTGTGGAATTACCGTGATTCACACTGTGGAATTACCGTGATTCTCACAGTGGAATTACTGTGATTCTCACTGTGGAATTACCGTGATTCTCACTGTGGAATTACCGTGATTCTCACTGTGGAATTACCGTGAATCTCACTGTGGAATTACCGTGATTCTCCTTGTGGAATTACCATGATTCACACTGTGGAATTACCGTGATTCACACTGTGGAATTACCATGATTCACACTTTGGAATTACCATGATTCGCTGTGTGGAATTACCGTCATTTGCTCAGTGGAATTACCGTGATTCACAGTGTGGAATTCCCATGATTCACACTGTGGGATTACCGTGATTCACACTTTTGAATTACCATGATTCTCACTGTGTTATTACCGTGATTCGCACTGTGGAATTACCATGATTCTCAGTGTGGTATTACCATGATTCGCACTGTGGGTTTACCATGATTCTCAGTGTGGTATTACTGTCATTCGCACTGTGAAATTGCCATGATTCACACTGTGAAATTGCCATGATTCGCACTGTGAAATTGCCATGATTCGCACTGTGGAATTGCCGTGATTCTCAGTGTGTTATTACCGTGAATCGCACTGTGGAATTACCATGATTCTCAGTGTGTAATTACCGTGATTCACACTGTGGAATTACCATGATTCTCAGTGTGTTATTACTGTGATGCGCACTGTGTAATTACCGTGATTCGCACTATGTAATTACTGTGATTCACTCCGTGGAATTACCCTGATTCTCAGTGTGGGATTAACGTGATTCTGAGTGAAATTTCCGTGATTCGCACTTTGGAATTGCCATGATTTGCACTGTGGAATTATCGTGATTCTCAGTGTGTTATTACCGTGATTCATACTGTGGAATAACTGTAATTCTCAGTGTGTTATTACCGTGATTCACACTGTGGAATTACCATGATTCTGAGTTTGTACTTACCGTTATTCACACTGTGGAATTGCCATGAATCACACTGTGGAATTACCATGATTGACACTGTGGAATTACCGTAATTGACACTGTGGAATTTCCGTGATTCTCAGTGTGTTATTACCGTGATTCGCACTGTGGAATTACCGTGATACTCAGTGAGTTATTACCATGATTCACACTGTGTAATTACTGTGATTCACTCTGTGGAATTACCTTGATTCTCAGTGTGGTATTACCACGATTCTCACTGTGTAATTACTGTGATTCACTGTGTGGAATTACCGTTATTCTCAGTGCGGTATTACCATGATTCTCACTGTGTAATTATTCTGATTCACTCTGTGGAATTACCATGATTCTCAGTGTGTTGTTACCGTGATTCACACTGTGGAATTACCATGATTCTCACTGTGTAATTACCGTGATTCACTCTGTGGAATTACCATGATTCTCAGTGTGGTATTACCATGATTCTCTCTGTGTAATTACCTTGATTCACTCTGTGGAATTACCGTGATTGTCAGTGTGGAATTACCATGATTCACACTGTGGAATTACTGTGATTCACTCTGTGGAATTACCGTGATTCTCAGTGTGGTATTACTGTGATTTGCACTGTGGAGTTACCGTTATTCACACTGTGGAATTACCATGATTCTCAGTGTTTTATTACCATGATTCACACAGTGGAATTACCATGATTCTCAGTGTGGTATTTTCGTGATTCACACTGTGTAATTACCATGATTCACCCTTTGGAATTACCGTGATTCTCAGTGTGGTATTACCGTGATTCACACTTTGGAATTACCGTGATTCTCAGTGTAGAATTACCATGATTCACACTGTGGAATTACAGAGATTCACTCGGTGGAATTACTGTGATTTTCAGTGAGGTATTACTCTGATTCGCACTGTTGAATTGCCGTGATTCACACTGTGGAATTACCATGAATCTCAGTGTGGTATTACTGTGATTCGCACTGTGGAATTACCGTGATTCACACTGTGGAATTACCGTGATTCTCAGTGTGGAATTACTGTGATTCTCAGTGTGGAATTACCGTGATTCTCTGTGTGGAATTACCGTGATTCTCACTGTGGAATTACCGTGATTCTCGGTGTGGAATTACCGTGATTCACACTGTGGAATTACCGTGATTCTCACTGTGGAATTACCGTGATTCTCACTGTGGATTTACCGTGAATCTCACTGTGGAATTACCGTGATTCTCACTGTGGAATTACCATGATTCACACTGTGGAATTACCGTGATTCAGACTGTGGAATTACCATGATTCACACTGAGGAATGATCATGATTCACACTGTGGAATTACCGTGATTCACACTGAGGAATGATCATGATTCACACTGTGCAATTACCGTGATTTGCACCAAGGAATTACTGGGCAGAATTTTGGCGGGTGTGGGTGTCAGCAATTGGGAAGCTGACTGCTGCCCGCGCTCACGGCCTGACCGTGAGTGGAGATTGGGGTGTATCGGATGCCAGGCTCAGGAAGCCCCAGAAAGGCTGCCAGGGAAGGATGTCTGTCTGCTGCTGCAAGGACGAAGTCCAGATTGTCAGCAAATGCCGGGCAGGAGGGGGGCACTTGGCAATCTACCCTCCCGCCTCTGGTGTTTCAGACAAGTGCCTCTCTGGCAGCCAGAAGAGACATCCTTGTCCTTAGAGATGGGAGGAGGAGGTCAATGGACCTCACCATGAGGACATGGGAAGAGGTGGCAGCTTGGGTGAGCAGCTACAATGTGGTGATGTGCACCTGGGTGCAGTGCCAGAAGTGCTTCAGTGACCCTCTGCGCTCAGGAAGGGCGAGTACTGTGTTGGTATGGGTCGGTGTGTTCAATTGTCTTGGGCTGGCCATTCCTCCCCCCCACCCCCATGGGGTTCAAGGGAGTTAGAGTGTAAGTGCCAGCTGTCAATAACACAGGAACCCTGGCTGCTTGGAATGAGTGCCTTGCGGCTCAAGGACCATGACTCGGATATGCCCTGTAAAGTGTTCCTCAGCTGTAATAGTGCTGCAGGTAGAGAGGTGACTAATCAATGCTCCTCTGTCCTTTCAGGAGAAGACATCCCGTAACTACATGGAGAGGTCGGGGACTGTCGAAGGACCACCCATCACCTCCTCATCCTCTCCAGATATGAACCAGGAGGCCTCAGAGCTCGTGAGCCGCCATGTACCTTGGTCAAGCAGCCGCAATGAGGATGGGCTGTCAGATGAAGGTAAGAGTGCAGTGCACTGACGTGAGAATTTCAGCTTGTGCAACCGTCCCAGTGTAATCTCTTCATTAATGTGAGCCTTGAACCTGGAATCCCCATTGATCCTTGAAAGAGGAAGGCAGCAAGATGCAGATCTCAGTTGCCTGACATGCACAGTGACAACGCACTGACTTTAACTAATAACATATCCACACGAGCTCCCCCGACGTCCTCTGCCCACAGTGTGGTAATACCATGATTCACACTGTGGATTCACCGTGATTCACTGTGTGGAATTACCGTGATTCATGCTGTGGAATTACCATGATTCACGCTGTGGAATTAACGTGATTTGCGCTGTGGAATTACCGTGATTCGCGCTGTGGAAATACCGTGATTCGCGCTGTGGAATTACCGTGATTGGCACTGTGGAATTACTGTGATTCATGCTGTGGAATTACCGTGATTTACAGCGTGGAATTACCGTAATTCACGCCGTGGAATTACCGTGATTCACACAGTGGAATTACCGTGATTCTCAGTGTGGAATTATCGTGATTCACACTGTGGAATTACGGTGATTCATGCCATGGAATTACCGTGATTCACGCCGTGGAATTACCGTGATTCACATCGTGGAATTACCGTGATTCACACCGTGGAATTACCGTGATTCACGCCGTGGAATTACCGTGATACTCACTGTGTTATTACCGTGATTCACACTGTCGAATTACCGTGATTCTCAGTGTGTTATTACCGTGATTCGCAATGTGGAATTATCGTGATTCTCAGTGTGTAATTACCGTGATTCACACTGTGGAATTACCATGATTCTCAGTATGTTATTACTGTGATGCACACTGTGTAATTACCGTGATTCGCAATGTGTAATTACTATGATTCACTCCATGCAATTACCCTGATTCTCAGTGTGGGATTAACGTGACTCTGAGTGGAATTTCCGTGATTCGCACTTTGGAATTGCCATGATTTGCACTGTGGAATTATCGTGATTCTCAGTGTGTTATTACCGTGATTCACACTGTGGAATTACTGTAATTCTCAGTGTGTCATTAGCGTGATTCACACTGTGGAATTACCATGATTCTCAGTTTGTACTTACCGTGATTCACACTGTGGAATTGAAATGAATCACACTGTGGAATTACCGTGATTGACACTGTGGAATTACCGTGATTCTCAGTGTGTTATTACCGTGATTCGCACTGTGGAATTACCGTGATTCTCAGTGTGTTATTACCACGACTCACACTGTGTAATTACCGGGATTCACTCTGTGGAATTACCTTGATTCTCAGTGTGGTATTACCACGATTCTCACTCTGCACTTACTGTGATTCACTCTGTGGAATTACTGTTATTCTCAGTGTGGTATTACCATGATTCTCAGTGTGTTGTTACCGTGATTCACACTGTGGAATTACGATGATTCTCACTGTGTAATTACCGTGATTCACTCTGTGGAATTACCGTGATTCTCAGTGTGGTATTACCATGATTCTCACTGTGTAATTACCGTGATTCGCACTGTGGAATTACCGTAATACTCAGTGTGTTATTACCATGATTCACAAAGTGGAATTATTGTGATTCACTCTGTGGAATTACCTTGATTCTCTTTGTGGTATTACCATGATTCCCACTGTGCAATTACTGTGATTCATTCTGTGGAATTACCATTATTCTCAGTGTGGTATTACCATGATTCTCACTGTGTAATTACCATGATTCACTCTGTGGAATAACCGTGATTCTCAGTGAGGATTACCGTGATTCTCACTGTGTAATTACTGTGATTAACTCCATGGAATTACCGTGATTCACAGTGGGTTATAACCATGATTCTCACTGTGTAATTACTGTGATTCTCCCTGGGGAATTACCGTGATTCTCAGTGTGGTATTACTACGATGCGCACCGTGTAATTACCATGATTCTTACTGTGATTCACTCTGTGGAATGACCCTGATTCTCAGTGTGGGAATAACGTGATTCTGAGTGGAATTACTGTGATTCGCACCTTGGAATTGCCATGATTTGCACTATGGAATTATCGTAATTCTCAGTGTGTTATTACCGTGATTCACACTGTGGAATTACTGTGATTCTCAATTTGTACTTACCGTAATTCACACTGTGGAATTGCCATGAATCGCTCTGTGGAATTACCGTAATTGACACTACGGAATTACCGTGATTCTCAATGTGTTATTACTGTCATATGCACTGTGGAATTACCGTGATACTCAGTGTGTTATTACCGTGATTCACACTGTGTAATTACTGTGATTCACTCTGTGGAATTATCTTGATTCTCAGTGTGGTATTACCATGATTCTCACTGTGTAATTACTGTGACTAACTCTGTGGAATTACCGTGATACACATTGGGTTATAACCATGATTGCCACCTTGTAATTACTGTGATTCTCAGTGAATAGTTACCGTGATTCACACTGTGGAATTACCATGATTCTCACTATGTAATTACCGTGATTCTCAGTGTGGAATTACCATGATTCTCAGTTTGGAATTACCATGATTCGCACTGTGGAATTAGCGTTATTCTCAGTGTGTTATTACCGTTATTCTCACTGTGTAATTACCTTGATTCACACTGTGGTATTTCCGTGATTTTCACTGTGGAATTACCATGACTTAAACTGTGGAATTACCGTGATTCACACTGTGGAATTACCAAAATTCACACTGTGTAAATACCGTAATTCATACTGTGGAATTACGGTGATTCACACTGTGGAATTACCTTGATTCACACTGTGGAATTACCATGATTCACACTGTGGAATTACCGTGATTCACACTCTGTATTTACCGTGATTCACACTGTGGAATTACTGTGATTCGCACTGTGGAAATACCATGATTCACACTCTGTATTTACCGTGATTCGCACTGTGTATTTACCGTGATTCACACTGTGGAATTACCGTGATTCTCAGTGTGGAATTATCGTGATTCACACTGTGAAATTACCGTAATTCGTTCAGCGGAATTATCGTGTTTCACACTGTGGAATTACCGTGATTCACACTTTGGAATTACCATGATTCACTGTGTGGAATTACCGTGATTTGCTCAGTGGAATTACCGTGATTCACAGTGCGGAATACCATGATTCACAGTGTGGGATTACCATAATTCACAAGGTTTAATTACCGTGATTCACTCTGTGGAATTACTGTGATTCTCAGTGTGCTATTACCGTGATTCACACTGTGGAATTACCGTGATTATCAGTTTGTTAATACCGTGATTCACACTGTGGAATTACTGTGATTCCCAGGGTGGTGTTACCCTGATTCACACTGTGGAATTACCGTGATTCTCAGTTTGTTATTACCCTGATTCACACTATGGAATTACCGTGAATCTCAGGGTGTTATTACCGTGAATCGCACGGTGGCATTACCGTGATTCTCAGTGTGGAATTACCGTGATTCACACTGTGCAATTACCATGATTCGCACTGTGGAATTACCGTGATTCACACTGTGGAATTACCATGATTCTCAGTGCGGTATTACCGTGATTCACACTGTGGAATTACCGTGATTCTCAGTGTGTTATTACCGTGATTCACACTGTGGAATTACCGTAATTCTCACTGTGGAATTACCGTGATTCACACTGTGGAATTACCGTGATTCTCACAGTGGAATTACTGTGATTCTCACTGTGGAATTACCGTGATTCTCACTGTGGAATTACCGTGATTCTCACTGTGGAATTACCGTGAATCTCACTGTGGAATTACCGTGATTCTCCTTGTGGAATTACCATGATTCACACTGTGGAATTACCGTGATTCACACTGTGGAATTACCATGATTCACACTTTGGAATTACCATGATTCGCTGTGTGGAATTACCGTCATTTGCTCAGTGGAATTACCGTGATTCACAGTGTGGAATTCCCATGATTCACACTGTGGGATTACCATGATTCACACTGTGGTATTACCGTGATTCACACTTTTGAATTACCATGATTCTCACTGTGTTATTACCGTGATTCGCACTGTGGAATTACCATGATTCTCAGTGTGGTATTACCATGATTCGCACTGTGGGTTTACCATGATTCTCAGTGTGGTATTACTGTCATTCGCACTGTGAAATTGCCATGATTCACACTGTGAAATTGCCATGATTCGCACTGTGAAATTGCCATGATTCGCACTGTGGAATTGCCGTGATTCTCAGTGTGTTATTACCGTGAATCGCACTGTGGAATTACCATGATTCTCAGTGTGTAATTACCGTGATTCACACTGTGGAATTACCATGATTCTCAGTGTGTTATTACTGTGATGCGCACTGTGTAATTACCGTGATTCGCACTATGTAATTACTGTGATTCACTCCGTGGAATTACCCTGATTCTCAGTGTGGGATTAACGTGATTCTGAGTGAAATTTCCGTGATTCGCACTTTGGAATTGCCATGATTTGCACTGTGGAATTATCGTGATTCTCAGTGTGTTATTACCGTGATTCATACTGTGGAATAACTGTAATTCTCAGTGTGTTATTACCGTGATTCACACTGTGGAATTACCATGATTCTGAGTTTGTACTTACCGTTATTCACACTGTGGAATTGCCATGAATCACACTGTGGAATTACCATGATTGACACTGTGGAATTACCGTAATTGACACTGTGGAATTTCCGTGATTCTCAGTGTGTTATTACCGTGATTCGCACTGTGGAATTACCGTGATACTCAGTGAGTTATTACCATGATTCACACTGTGTAATTACTGTGATTCACTCTGTGGAATTACCTTGATTCTCAGTGTGGTATTACCACGATTCTCACTGTGTAATTACTGTGATTCACTGTGTGGAATTACCGTTATTCTCAGTGCGGTATTACCATGATTCTCACTGTGTAATTATTCTGATTCACTCTGTGGAATTACCATGATTCTCAGTGTGTTGTTACCGTGATTCACACTGTGGAATTACCATGATTCTCACTGTGTAATTACCGTGATTCACTCTGTGGAATTACCATGATTCTCAGTGTGGTATTACCATGATTCTCTCTGTGTAATTACCTTGATTCACTCTGTGGAATTACCGTGATTGTCAGTGTGGAATTACCATGATTCACACTGTGGAATTACTGTGATTCACTCTGTGGAATTACCGTGATTCTCAGTGTGGTATTACTGTGATTTGCACTGTGGAGTTACCGTTATTCACACTGTGGAATTACCATGATTCTCAGTGTTTTATTACCATGATTCACACAGTGGAATTACCATGATTCTCAGTGTGGTATTTTCGTGATTCACACTGTGGAATTACCATGATTCACCCTTTGGAATTACCGTGATTCTCAGTGTGGTATTACCGTGATTCACACTTTGGAATTACCGTGATTCTCAGTGTAGAATTACCATGATTCACACTGTGGAATTACAGAGATTCACTCGGTGGAATTACTGTGATTTTCAGTGAGGTATTACTCTGATTCGCACTGTTGAATTGCCGTGATTCACACTGTGGAATTACCATGAATCTCAGTGTGGTATTACTGTGATTCGCACTGTGGAATTACCGTGATTCACACTGTGGAATTACCGTGATTCTCAGTGTGGAATTACTGTGATTCTCAGTGTGGAATTACCGTGATTCTCTGTGTGGAATTACCGTGATTCTCACTGTGGAATTACCGTGATTCTCGGTGTGGAATTACCGTGATTCACACTGTGGAATTACCGTGATTCTCACTGTGGAATTACCGTGATTCTCACTGTGGATTTACCGTGAATCTCACTGTGGAATTACCGTGATTCTCACTGTGGAATTACCATGATTCACACTGTGGAATTACCATGATTCTCAGTGTGTTATTACTGTGATGCGCACTGTGTAATTACCCTGATTCGCACTATGTAATTACTGTGATTCACTCCGTGGAATTACCCTGATTCTCAGTGTGGGATTAACGTGATTCTGAGTGAAATTTCCGTGATTCGCACTTTGGAATTGCCATGATTTGCACTGTGGAATTATCGTGATTCTCAGTGTGTTATTACCGTGATTCATACTGTGGAATAACTGTAATTCTCAGTGTGTTATTACCGTGATTCACACTGTGGAATTACCATGATTCTGAGTTTGTACTTACCGTTATTCACACTGTGGAATTGCCATGAATCACACTGTGGAATTACCATGATTGACACTGTGGAATTACCGTAATTGACACTGTGGAATTTCCGTGATTCTCAGTGTGTTATTACCGTGATTCGCACTGTGGAATTACCGTGATACTCAGTGAGTTATTACCATGATTCACACTGTGTAATTACTGTGATTCACTCTGTGGAATTACCTTGATTCTCAGTGTGGTATTACCACGATTCTCACTGTGTAATTACTGTGATTCACTGTGTGGAATTACCGTTATTCTCAGTGCGGTATTACCATGATTCTCACTGTGTAATTATTCTGATTCACTCTGTGGAATTACCATGATTCTCAGTGTGTTGTTACCGTGATTCACACTGTGGAATTACCATGATTCTCACTGTGTAATTACCGTGATTCACTCTGTGGAATTACCGTGATTCTCAGTGTGGTATTACCATGATTCTCACTGTGTAATTACCTTGATTCACTCTGTGGAATTACCGTGATTGTCAGTGTGGAATTACCATGATTCACACTGTGGAATTACTGTGATTCACTCTGTGGAATTACCGTGATTCTCAGTGTGGTATTACTGTGATTTGCACTGTGGAGTTACCGTTATTCACACTGTGGAATTACCATGATTCTCAGTGTTTTATTACCGTGATTCACACAGTGGAATTACCATGATTCTCAGTGTGGTATTTTTGTGATTCACACTGTGTAATTACCATGATTCACCCTTTGGAATTACCGTGATTCTCAGTGTGGTATTACCGTGATTCACACTTTGGAATTACCGTGATTCTCAGTGTAGAATTACCATGATTCACACTGTGGAATTACAGAGATTCACTCGGTGGAATTACTGTGATTCTCAGTGAGGTATTACTCTGATTCGCACTGTTGAATTGCCGTGATTCACACTGTGGAATTACCATGAATCTCAGTGTGGTATTACTGTGATTCGCACTGTGGAATTACCGTGATTCACACTGTGGAATTACCGTGATTCTCAGTGTGGAATTACTGTGATTCTCAGTGTGGAATTACCGTGATTCTCTGTGTGGAATTACCGTGATTCACACTGTGGAATTACCGTGATTCTCACTGTGGAATTACCGTGATTCTCACTGTGGATTTACCGTGAATCTCACTGTGGAATTACCGTGATTCTCACTGTGGAATTACCATGATTCACACTGTGGAATTACCGTGATTCACACTGTGGAATTACCATGATTCACACTGAGGAATGATCATGATTCACACTGTGGAATTACCGTGATTCACACTGAGGAATGATCATGATTCACACTGTGCAATTACCGTGATTTGCACCAAGGAATTACTGGGCAGAATTTTGGCGGGTGTGGGTGTCAGCAATTGGGAAGCCGACTGCTGCCCGCGCTCACGGCCTGACCGTGAGTGGAGATTGGGGTGTATCGGATGCCAGGCTCAGGAAGCCCCAGAAAGGCTGCCAGGGAAGGATGTCTGTCTGCTGCTGCAAGGACGAAGTCCAGATTGTCAGCAAATGCCGGGCAGGAGGGGGGCACTTGGCAATCTACCCTCCCGCCTCTGGTGTTTCAGACAAGTGCCTCTCTGGCAGCCAGAAGAGACATCCTTGTCCTTAGAGATGGGAGGAGGAGGTCAATGGACCTCACCATGAGGACATGGGAAGAGGTGGCAGCTTGGGTGAGCAGCTACAATGTGGTGATGTGCACCTGGGTGCAGTGCCAGAAGTGCTTCAGTGACCCTCTGCGCTCAGGAAGGGCGAGTACTGTGTTGGTATGGGTCGGTGTGTTCAATTGTCTTGGGCTGGCCATTCCTCCCCCCCACCCCCATGGGGTTCAAGGGAGTTAGAGTGTAAGTGCCAGCTGTCAATAACACAGGAACCCTGGCTGCTTGGAATGAGTGCCTTGCGGCTCAAGGACCATGACTCGGATATGCCCTGTAAAGTGTTCCTCAGCTGTAATAGTGCTGCAGGTAGAGAGGTGACTAATCAATGCTCCTCTGTCCTTTCAGGAGAAGACATCCCGTAACTACATGGAGAGGTCGGGGACTGTCGAAGGACCACCCATCACCTCCTCATCCTCTCCAGATATGAACCAGGAGGCCTCAGAGCTCGTGAGCCGCCATGTACCTTGGTCAAGCAGCCGCAATGAGGATGGGCTGTCAGATGAAGGTAAGAGTGCAGTGCACTGACGTGAGAATTTCAGCTTGTGCAACCGTCCCAGTGTAATCTCTTCATTAATGTGAGCCTTGAACCTGGAATCCCCATTGATCCTTGAAAGAGGAAGGCAGCAAGATGCAGATCTCAGTTGCCTGACATGCACAGTGACAACGCACTGACTTTAACTAATAACATATCCACACGAGCTCCCCCGACGTCCTCTGCCCACAGTGTGGTAATACCATGATTCACACTGTGGATTCACCGTGATTCACTGTGTGGAATTACCGTGATTCATGCTGTGGAATTACCATGATTCACGCTGTGGAATTAACGTGATTTGCGCTGTGGAATTACCGTGATTCGCGCTGTGGAAATACCGTGATTCGCGCTGTGGAATTACCGTGATTGGCACTGTGGAATTACTGTGATTCATGCTGTGGAATTACCGTGATTTACAGCGTGGAATTACCGTAATTCACGCCGTGGAATTACCGTGATTCACACAGTGGAATTACCGTGATTCTCAGTGTGGAATTATCGTGATTCACACTGTGGAATTACGGTGATTCATGCCATGGAATTACCGTGATTCACGCCGTGGAATTACCGTGATTCACATCGTGGAATTACCGTGATTCACACCGTGGAATTACCGTGATTCACGCCGTGGAATTACCGTGATACTCACTGTGTTATTACCGTGATTCACACTGTCGAATTACCGTGATTCTCAGTGTGTTATTACCGTGATTCGCAATGTGGAATTATCGTGATTCTCAGTGTGTAATTACCGTGATTCACACTGTGGAATTACCATGATTCTCAGTATGTTATTACTGTGATGCACACTGTGTAATTACCGTGATTCGCAATGTGTAATTACTATGATTCACTCCATGCAATTACCCTGATTCTCAGTGTGGGATTAACGTGACTCTGAGTGGAATTTCCGTGATTCGCACTTTGGAATTGCCATGATTTGCACTGTGGAATTATCGTGATTCTCAGTGTGTTATTACCGTGATTCACACTGTGGAATTACTGTAATTCTCAGTGTGTCATTAGCGTGATTCACACTGTGGAATTACCATGATTCTCAGTTTGTACTTACCGTGATTCACACTGTGGAATTGAAATGAATCACACTGTGGAATTACCGTGATTGACACTGTGGAATTACCGTGATTCTCAGTGTGTTATTACCGTGATTCGCACTGTGGAATTACCGTGATTCTCAGTGTGTTATTACCACGACTCACACTGTGTAATTACCGGGATTCACTCTGTGGAATTACCTTGATTCTCAGTGTGGTATTACCACGATTCTCACTCTGCACTTACTGTGATTCACTCTGTGGAATTACTGTTATTCTCAGTGTGGTATTACCATGATTCTCAGTGTGTTGTTACCGTGATTCACACTGTGGAATTACGATGATTCTCACTGTGTAATTACCGTGATTCACTCTGTGGAATTACCGTGATTCTCAGTGTGGTATTACCATGATTCTCACTGTGTAATTACCGTGATTCGCACTGTGGAATTACCGTAATACTCAGTGTGTTATTACCATGATTCACAAAGTGGAATTATTGTGATTCACTCTGTGGAATTACCTTGATTCTCTTTGTGGTATTACCATGATTCCCACTGTGCAATTACTGTGATTCATTCTGTGGAATTACCATTATTCTCAGTGTGGTATTACCATGATTCTCACTGTGTAATTACCATGATTCACTCTGTGGAATAACCGTGATTCTCAGTGAGGATTACCGTGATTCTCACTGTGTAATTACTGTGATTAACTCCATGGAATTACCGTGATTCACAGTGGGTTATAACCATGATTCTCACTGTGTAATTACTGTGATTCTCCCTGGGGAATTACCGTGATTCTCAGTGTGGTATTACTACGATGCGCACCGTGTAATTACCATGATTCTTACTGTGATTCACTCTGTGGAATGACCCTGATTCTCAGTGTGGGAATAACGTGATTCTGAGTGGAATTACTGTGATTCGCACCTTGGAATTGCCATGATTTGCACTATGGAATTATCGTAATTCTCAGTGTGTTATTACCGTGATTCACACTGTGGAATTACTGTGATTCTCAATTTGTACTTACCGTAATTCACACTGTGGAATTGCCATGAATCGCTCTGTGGAATTACCGTAATTGACACTACGGAATTACCGTGATTCTCAATGTGTTATTACTGTCATATGCACTGTGGAATTACCGTGATACTCAGTGTGTTATTACCGTGATTCACACTGTGTAATTACTGTGATTCACTCTGTGGAATTATCTTGATTCTCAGTGTGGTATTACCATGATTCTCACTGTGTAATTACTGTGACTAACTCTGTGGAATTACCGTGATACACATTGGGTTATAACCATGATTGCCACCTTGTAATTACTGTGATTCTCAGTGAATAGTTACCGTGATTCACACTGTGGAATTACCATGATTCTCACTATGTAATTACCGTGATTCTCAGTGTGGAATTACCATGATTCTCAGTTTGGAATTACCATGATTCGCACTGTGGAATTAGCGTTATTCTCAGTGTGTTATTACCGTTATTCTCACTGTGTAATTACCTTGATTCACACTGTGGTATTTCCGTGATTTTCACTGTGGAATTACCATGACTTAAACTGTGGAATTACCGTGATTCACACTGTGGAATTACCAAAATTCACACTGTGTAAATACCGTAATTCATACTGTGGAATTACGGTGATTCACACTGTGGAATTACCTTGATTCACACTGTGGAATTACCATGATTCACACTGTGGAATTACCGTGATTCACACTCTGTATTTACCGTGATTCACACTGTGGAATTACTGTGATTCGCACTGTGGAAATACCATGATTCACACTCTGTATTTACCGTGATTCGCACTGTGTATTTACCGTGATTCACACTGTGGAATTACCGTGATTCTCAGTGTGGAATTATCGTGATTCACACTGTGAAATTACCGTAATTCGTTCAGCGGAATTATCGTGTTTCACACTGTGGAATTACCGTGATTCACACTTTGGAATTACCATGATTCACTGTGTGGAATTACCGTGATTTGCTCAGTGGAATTACCGTGATTCACAGTGCGGAATACCATGATTCACAGTGTGGGATTACCATAATTCACAAGGTTTAATTACCGTGATTCACTCTGTGGAATTACTGTGATTCTCAGTGTGCTATTACCGTGATTCACACTGTGGAATTACCGTGATTATCAGTTTGTTAATACCGTGATTCACACTGTGGAATTACTGTGATTCCCAGGGTGGTGTTACCCTGATTCACACTGTGGAATTACCGTGATTCTCAGTTTGTTATTACCCTGATTCACACTATGGAATTACCGTGAATCTCAGGGTGTTATTACCGTGAATCGCACGGTGGCATTACCGTGATTCTCAGTGTGGAATTACCGTGATTCACACTGTGCAATTACCATGATTCGCACTGTGGAATTACCGTGATTCACACTGTGGAATTACCATGATTCTCAGTGCGGTATTACCGTGATTCACACTGTGGAATTACCGTGATTCTCAGTGTGTTATTACCGTGATTCACACTGTGGAATTACCGTAATTCTCACTGTGGAATTACCGTGATTCACACTGTGGAATTACCGTGATTCTCACAGTGGAATTACTGTGATTCTCACTGTGGAATTACCGTGATTCTCACTGTGGAATTACCGTGATTCTCACTGTGGAATTACCGTGAATCTCACTGTGGAATTACCGTGATTCTCCTTGTGGAATTACCATGATTCACACTGTGGAATTACCGTGATTCACACTGTGGAATTACCATGATTCACACTTTGGAATTACCATGATTCGCTGTGTGGAATTACCGTCATTTGCTCAGTGGAATTACCGTGATTCACAGTGTGGAATTCCCATGATTCACACTGTGGGATTACCGTGATTCACACTTTTGAATTACCATGATTCTCACTGTGTTATTACCGTGATTCGCACTGTGGAATTACCATGATTCTCAGTGTGGTATTACCATGATTCGCACTGTGGGTTTACCATGATTCTCAGTGTGGTATTACTGTCATTCGCACTGTGAAATTGCCATGATTCACACTGTGAAATTGCCATGATTCGCACTGTGAAATTGCCATGATTCGCACTGTGGAATTGCCGTGATTCTCAGTGTGTTATTACCGTGAATCGCACTGTGGAATTACCATGATTCTCAGTGTGTAATTACCGTGATTCACACTGTGGAATTACCATGATTCTCAGTGTGTTATTACTGTGATGCGCACTGTGTAATTACCGTGATTCGCACTATGTAATTACTGTGATTCACTCCGTGGAATTACCCTGATTCTCAGTGTGGGATTAACGTGATTCTGAGTGAAATTTCCGTGATTCGCACTTTGGAATTGCCATGATTTGCACTGTGGAATTATCGTGATTCTCAGTGTGTTATTACCGTGATTCATACTGTGGAATAACTGTAATTCTCAGTGTGTTATTACCGTGATTCACACTGTGGAATTACCATGATTCTGAGTTTGTACTTACCGTTATTCACACTGTGGAATTGCCATGAATCACACTGTGGAATTACCATGATTGACACTGTGGAATTACCGTAATTGACACTGTGGAATTTCCGTGATTCTCAGTGTGTTATTACCGTGATTCGCACTGTGGAATTACCGTGATACTCAGTGAGTTATTACCATGATTCACACTGTGTAATTACTGTGATTCACTCTGTGGAATTACCTTGATTCTCAGTGTGGTATTACCACGATTCTCACTGTGTAATTACTGTGATTCACTGTGTGGAATTACCGTTATTCTCAGTGCGGTATTACCATGATTCTCACTGTGTAATTATTCTGATTCACTCTGTGGAATTACCATGATTCTCAGTGTGTTGTTACCGTGATTCACACTGTGGAATTACCATGATTCTCACTGTGTAATTACCGTGATTCACTCTGTGGAATTACCATGATTCTCAGTGTGGTATTACCATGATTCTCTCTGTGTAATTACCTTGATTCACTCTGTGGAATTACCGTGATTGTCAGTGTGGAATTACCATGATTCACACTGTGGAATTACTGTGATTCACTCTGTGGAATTACCGTGATTCTCAGTGTGGTATTACTGTGATTTGCACTGTGGAGTTACCGTTATTCACACTGTGGAATTACCATGATTCTCAGTGTTTTATTACCATGATTCACACAGTGGAATTACCATGATTCTCAGTGTGGTATTTTCGTGATTCACACTGTGTAATTACCATGATTCACCCTTTGGAATTACCGTGATTCTCAGTGTGGTATTACCGTGATTCACACTTTGGAATTACCGTGATTCTCAGTGTAGAATTACCATGATTCACACTGTGGAATTACAGAGATTCACTCGGTGGAATTACTGTGATTTTCAGTGAGGTATTACTCTGATTCGCACTGTTGAATTGCCGTGATTCACACTGTGGAATTACCATGAATCTCAGTGTGGTATTACTGTGATTCGCACTGTGGAATTACCGTGATTCACACTGTGGAATTACCGTGATTCTCAGTGTGGAATTACTGTGATTCTCAGTGTGGAATTACCGTGATTCTCTGTGTGGAATTACCGTGATTCTCACTGTGGAATTACCGTGATTCTCGGTGTGGAATTACCGTGATTCACACTGTGGAATTACCGTGATTCTCACTGTGGAATTACCGTGATTCTCACTGTGGATTTACCGTGAATCTCACTGTGGAATTACCGTGATTCTCACTGTGGAATTACCATGATTCACACTGTGGAATTACCGTGATTCAGACTGTGGAATTACCATGATTCACACTGAGGAATGATCATGATTCACACTGTGGAATTACCGTGATTCACACTGAGGAATGATCATGATTCACACTGTGCAATTACCGTGATTTGCACCAAGGAATTACTGGGCAGAATTTTGGCGGGTGTGGGTGTCAGCAATTGGGAAGCTGACTGCTGCCCGCGCTCACGGCCTGACCGTGAGTGGAGATTGGGGTGTATCGGATGCCAGGCTCAGGAAGCCCCAGAAAGGCTGCCAGGGAAGGATGTCTGTCTGCTGCTGCAAGGACGAAGTCCAGATTGTCAGCAAATGCCGGGCAGGAGGGGGGCACTTGGCAATCTACCCTCCCGCCTCTGGTGTTTCAGACAAGTGCCTCTCTGGCAGCCAGAAGAGACATCCTTGTCCTTAGAGATGGGAGGAGGAGGTCAATGGACCTCACCATGAGGACATGGGAAGAGGTGGCAGCTTGGGTGAGCAGCTACAATGTGGTGATGTGCACCTGGGTGCAGTGCCAGAAGTGCTTCAGTGACCCTCTGCGCTCAGGAAGGGCGAGTACTGTGTTGGTATGGGTCGGTGTGTTCAATTGTCTTGGGCTGGCCATTCCTCCCCCCCACCCCCATGGGGTTCAAGGGAGTTAGAGTGTAAGTGCCAGCTGTCAATAACACAGGAACCCTGGCTGCTTGGAATGAGTGCCTTGCGGCTCAAGGACCATGACTCGGATATGCCCTGTAAAGTGTTCCTCAGCTGTAATAGTGCTGCAGGTAGAGAGGTGACTAATCAATGCTCCTCTGTCCTTTCAGGAGAAGACATCCCGTAACTACATGGAGAGGTCGGGGACTGTCGAAGGACCACCCATCACCTCCTCATCCTCTCCAGATATGAACCAGGAGGCCTCAGAGCTCGTGAGCCGCCATGTACCTTGGTCAAGCAGCCGCAATGAGGATGGGCTGTCAGATGAAGGTAAGAGTGCAGTGCACTGACGTGAGAATTTCAGCTTGTGCAACCGTCCCAGTGTAATCTCTTCATTAATGTGAGCCTTGAACCTGGAATCCCCATTGATCCTTGAAAGAGGAAGGCAGCAAGATGCAGATCTCAGTTGCCTGACATGCACAGTGACAACGCACTGACTTTAACTAATGACATATCCACACGAGCTCCCCCGACGTCCTCTGCCCACAGTGTGGTAATACCATGATTCACACTGTGGATTCACCGTGATTCACTGTGTGGAATTACCGTGATTCATGCTGTGGAATTACCATGATTCACGCTGTGGAATTAACGTGATTTGCGCTGTGGAATTACCGTGATTCGCGCTGTGGAAATACCGTGATTCGCGCTGTGGAATTACCGTGATTGGCACTGTGGAATTACTGTGATTCATGCTGTGGAATTACCGTGATTTACAGCGTGGAATTACCGTAATTCACGCCGTGGAATTACCGTGATTCACACAGTGGAATTACCGTGATTCTCAGTGTGGAATTATCGTGATTCACACTGTGGAATTACGGTGATTCATGCCATGGAATTACCGTGATTCACGCCGTGGAATTACCGTGATTCACATCGTGGAATTACCGTGATTCACACCGTGGAATTACCGTGATTCACGCCGTGGAATTACCGTGATACTCACTGTGTTATTACCGTGATTCACACTGTCGAATTACCGTGATTCTCAGTGTGTTATTACCGTGATTCGCAATGTGGAATTATCGTGATTCTCAGTGTGTAATTACCGTGATTCACACTGTGGAATTACCATGATTCTCAGTATGTTATTACTGTGATGCACACTGTGTAATTACCGTGATTCGCAATGTGTAATTACTATGATTCACTCCATGCAATTACCCTGATTCTCAGTGTGGGATTAACGTGACTCTGAGTGGAATTTCCGTGATTCGCACTTTGGAATTGCCATGATTTGCACTGTGGAATTATCGTGATTCTCAGTGTGTTATTACCGTGATTCACACTGTGGAATTACTGTAATTCTCAGTGTGTCATTAGCGTGATTCACACTGTGGAATTACCATGATTCTCAGTTTGTACTTACCGTGATTCACACTGTGGAATTGAAATGAATCACACTGTGGAATTACCGTGATTGACACTGTGGAATTACCGTGATTCTCAGTGTGTTATTACCGTGATTCGCACTGTGGAATTACCGTGATTCTCAGTGTGTTATTACCACGACTCACACTGTGTAATTACCGGGATTCACTCTGTGGAATTACCTTGATTCTCAGTGTGGTATTACCACGATTCTCACTCTGCACTTACTGTGATTCACTCTGTGGAATTACTGTTATTCTCAGTGTGGTATTACCATGATTCTCAGTGTGTTGTTACCGTGATTCACACTGTGGAATTACGATGATTCTCACTGTGTAATTACCGTGATTCACTCTGTGGAATTACCGTGATTCTCAGTGTGGTATTACCATGATTCTCACTGTGTAATTACCGTGATTCGCACTGTGGAATTACCGTAATACTCAGTGTGTTATTACCATGATTCACAAAGTGGAATTATTGTGATTCAACTCTGTGGAATTACCTTGATTCTCTTTGTGGTATTACCATGATTCCCACTGTGCAATTACTGTGATTCATTCTGTGGAATTACCATTATTCTCAGTGTGGTATTACCATG